>NCTC01003581.1:0-130685 GCA_002319775.1 Fagopyrum tataricum
ACGCACTTAATCAAATATGTGGGCTTCCTTCTTCCCTAGATGATCTTCCATAGCTACAGTTTTTCTTGTTAACTCTTATTTGTTAAGTTTGAATTGACCTTGGCTTGTCGGATTAGGTGCTGACCACGAGCTTATGAAGAACCATTATGCAGAAGAATATGGGGCTTTAAAGAAGAAATATTTTCAAGAATGTGCTGAAAGGAAAAGACTATATAATGAAGTGATTGAGCTTAAAGGCAATATCAGAGTTTTCTGCAGATGTAGACCTTTGAATCGAGATGAGATCACAAGTGGCTGCACTTCTCATGTTGAATTTGATTCAACACAGGAGAACAAATTGCAAATCACCTGTGCTGATCTGTCGAAAAAGGAGTTCAAATTTGACCATGTTTTTGGACCGGAAGACACCAAGGTAATTTGAATGCTTAAATTCATGTCTTATTGATGTAAAATCTCCCATTGTTATGTGAAGTTTTAACTGCAATGTCATTGTTCAGAGGCTGTTTTTCGGCCAGACATCACTCATTGTGACCTCAGTATTGGATGGCTACAATGTGTGCATTTTTGCCTATAGACAAACTGGCACTGGCAAAAACATTTACAATGGAAGGGACTATAAAAAATAGAGGGGTGAACTACAGGACATTGGAAGAGTTTTAGAATTTCTAATGAGAGAAGCAACACAATGAGGTATGAGCTATTTGTCAGCATGTTGGAAGTCTACAATGAGAAGATAAGAGACCTCTTGGCAAATAACTCTAGCCACCTACTCAGAAGTAAGTCTTCTTTTGCACTAGTTCAATTTTCTCTCTTTCATCTTCAATTGAAAAATGCCTTTGTATGCACAATTAGGTTGGAGATAAAGCAAGCAGCAGATGGCAGTCAAGAAGTCCCTGGACTAATTGAGGTCTGTGTTTCCAGTACAAATGACGTATGGGAAATACTAAAGAGAGGAAATCAGGCCAGGTCCATTGGATCAACTAATGCAAATGAATACAGTAGCCGTTCTCACTGGTGAGAGATTTTTTAAGCAAGTAATGGTTTTCAATATTGAGATTTTACTGGTGTTAACTATAAGTTTTTTTCCCCTAGCTTGTTGAGGGTTACTGTAAAAGGGAAGGAGTTAGTAAATAACATGAGAACAAAAAGCAACCTTTGGCTGGTAGACTTAGCTGGAAGTGAGCGTGTGGGAAAGACGGAAGCTGAAGGTGAAAGGTTGAAGGAATCACAGTTATTAACAAATCCCTCTCGCTCTTGAGATGTAATCTCTGCTCTTGCATCCAAAGCAACTCATGTTCCATTCAGGTTGAAGGATTCACAGTTTATTAATAAATTTCATATTTCTGACCTACTTTGGAGTTGTACTAAATGCTTATAATAATTTTAAAAACATGCAGGAACTCAAAAACTCACTCATATACTGCAGAGCTCTCTAGGTCAGCCACTTTGATCTTTCTAGTAATCATGTAAAAAAAACATATGTTCAGATAAAGCCTCTTTCCAACTATATAATTTGGTCTTGATTCTGGTTGATATGCAGGTGGAGATTGCAAAACCTTTGATGTTTGTTCAAATTAGCCCCAGTTGTTCAGATTTAGGAGAGACTCTTTGCTCCCTAAATTTTGCTAGTCGAGTTAGGGGGATTGAGTATGGGCCAGCTCAGAAGCATGTAGACCACTCTGAGCTACTAAAGTATAAGCAGATGGTATGTATTCATTTCAAAACACTTTTCCTCATAATAAATATGATAGCTGAGTTAGCCTGATTCTCACTTCAAAACCATACAATTAACAAAAACAGGCAGAAAAGGTGAAGCATGATGAAAAAGAAATGAAGAAACTGCAGGATAGCGTTCAATCCTTACAGTTAAGGCTATCAGCAAAAGAACATGTGTCTAGGAGCCTTCAGGAGAAGGTGAAGCAGGATGAAAAAGAAATGAAGAAACTGCAGGATAGTGTTCAGTCCTTACAGTTAAGGCTATCAATAAAAGAACATGTGTCTAGGAGGAGCCTTCAGAACAAGGTACATTTTCAATTACTTCTAAAGCCAAGTGTGCCAATTTAATATATATGTTACATAATCATCATCTATGTCGATATGAAATTGCTCCAAACAGGTCCATACTTTGAGAATCATCCTGTACCATCAAAGCTTCTTCTTTGGTACCATCAAAGCCACCACTGCTCAACAAACCAAGACGATTAACTGGTTGCAATATTCAACAACCTATGGTCATAGCCACCACTGCTCAACAAACCAAGACGATTCACTGCTTGCAATATCCAGAAAAAGAACATGTGTCTAGGAGCCTTCAGGAGAAGGTGAAGCAGGTGAAAAAGAAATGAAGAAACTGCAGGATAGCGTTCAGTCCTTACAGTTAAGGCTATCAATAAAAGAACATGTGTCTAGGAGGAGCCTTCAGAACAAGGTACATTTTCAATTACTGCTAAAGCCAAATGTGCCAATTAATATATTATGTTACATCATTATCTGTGTTTATTTGAAATTGCTCCAACAGATCCCATACCTTGAGGATCATACTGCTACCATCAAAGCTCTTCTTTGGTACCATCAAAGCCACCACTGGGTGACTTCAACAACCAAGACGATTCACTGCTTTTAATATTCAACAACCTATGATGATGATGCAGCCAAGGAGAAGTGTGTGCACTAAAACAACCCCAATGCTTCCTTCTAAGCTCACGAGTGCAAACCAAAACAAGGTGCGATTTTCAATTGCTTTTCTTTAGTGGCTGAATTATGAATTGATCTATATATTCAGAGGAATCAGGGCTTGGATTGGTTTAGTGTAGCTGCTAGGGATTGAATTAAGTATGATTCCAACTCGAGATGAATTTGTGGTTGAATTAGGCTGCGATTTCAACTCGAGATGGATTAGGGGTTGAATTAGGTAGAAAATCGAGATGAAGCAAACCAAACAGCCACAAGAACTCGTTCCTTGACAGCTCATCTAGTTTTTAGGGTTTGTTATCGTTCATATTTGATTTATAAAGGTGAAGATGGTTTGTTATCGTTCACAATTAACTATTTCAGAAAGTGGATGTATTATCCCATCCTTTATAAGATCTTCAAAAGACTATAAAGTGCATTGCAGCATCAACTGCACAGGAGTTGTCACTTGTAGCCTTATGTGTTGAATAACTTGATTGTATTATCAGTTGCTAATTTATCAGTTGCTATAACTTTTCCTTAAACTTTTCTGTTTTATGAAGTGGAGGAAGTACTGCAGCAACCGGTTCTCAAGACACTGCGGCGCCGAAAGGTGACAGGATGTCTGTAAGAAAGCATCCAGAAAAACAAACCTGATGTACATACTCCAAAGGATTCCAAACCTTTGCTAAAGCTGAAGTTGAAGACAACATACCAAGGCTCTTGGATTATAAACGGCGAGGAAAATCTATTGAATGATATGATGATGGATGATAATTGGATATTGAACAAGTTTGGTAGAGATGCAATTGGCAAAAGGGTTTGAAGTTCAACAACAAGATAATATCTGGTAAGTTTTGTTGTTTGAAACAGATAATTACATCCAAACTATTCAGCATATCTTCCAAAAAAAACTAGAAACTTTTTGGTATTGTGCTATTTACAAAATGAGTTGAAATTGCCTTATAAAAATTCCTTCACTGGTTAGTATATATTTGAATGTAGTTTAGTCTTGATCATTAGAATTCAGCTGAATTATCCAAGTTCAAATGTAGTCAAGTGATTACAAATTTGTATCTTGCTTTCAGGTTAAAAGGGTTCGTAAGTGATGTAATCCAAGGGACGTCTATGTTGACCATCGGTCTTGACAACGGAAAAGCCAAGATAATAGAACTTGGACAGCAAGCGATCCGCTTAGTTCCACAGAAGCAAAACAGGCATAAACTGTGAAAACACAAGGCATGGATATCTGATAATACATTCCAGCTTGCGGAATCCCGATCAAAGCCATTTGGGATCCATCTGTTCAAAAGATCTGAGCAAAATTGATGCCTTTTCTCGAACACCAGTGAACTATTACTATCTCTTAGTGTAGAGGTAGATAAATAGTTGGACTTAGACGATGATATATAATTGTAAAAAGTTTGGTGTTTTGAGAGATCTTTTTAAGTGTAAAGCCATTTGGGTAACTAAATACCCTACAACAGAAAACAAATTTGAATGATAGTGTCACATTTTTTGATTGGATAGAAACATGGGAGATGGTGTCAAGGATTAAATACTTGGGTACAATGTTGTTCTTGCACAACTGTGAGAAGGCTATCAAATGTTTTCTTTCAGTTTTGGCTCAACCTTTGATCGGACCTCTCCTTGAGCTTTTCGGAATTCTACTTCCTTTGTGGAATGTCGTCTTTCAGGCAGTAGACAACTTTATTTTTTCTTAGCTTGAATAATGAATGCAAAAATGAGTGTTTCAAATTGATTCTTATTTTACCATAATAATTTTTTTCGTTTGATCACAATCCTGTATACATATGTTAATGCACTCTCATGAATGCGTTTAATCAAGGGTAAAATGGGGGTGTAGGCCCTTCCCTACATAATGAGCATCAATTAGGCCCATATCATTATGGACGGACTTAGTAGGCCTAAATGAATGATAAAAAAATAAGGAAAAAGAAGGAAGGTGGTTAGGGTTGACGATTATATCCCTGAAAAAGGGACGATTCTTCCAACCGATGGCGTCGAAAAATCGGTATTGATTTCAGCCGACCTTCATTCGGCCGAAAGCATCCTTCCAAGTTTCAATACGATGCGGCATTAAGATACGAATTTTCGATTCAAAAACTTCGATTCAGAGGCTCAATCAAGGTCGTCGAGTGAGCAAAGTTTCAATTCCTAAACAGTTTCTCTCAATGAAACAGTAATCCAGAAAAACTTCGAAAATCCAGGTATGTTATACAATTTATGTGTCGAAATTATAAATTCAATGGTCTATTTCTCTCAATTATTCTGTTTGTTTCTAATTTAATAGAACAATTTCACCACTATCGGTCACAGTCGTTCTGTTTATTCCTAGGTAAGGTAATATGAGTTGATTACATACAAAATGGTTATGTAGATGTAACAGTAAATGAAATTCGTAACTGAATCATTGCTTATGTAGCTGGGATAGTGAAATTCGAAACTAATGTTGAATTGTACTTATGTAGCTATCATGACATTGCTTTGTATAACGACATACGGTGAAGGATATTGGATAGTGGAAGAAGGAGTTTGGAAATATAGTGGAAATGTCTTGTGTAAACATTTGTTGGTTGATGTATCATGCACATTTGATGAGTTGAAAGAAATGGTTGCTTCAACATTCAGAATTTGTGTTTCGGAATTTGGAATAGAGTTATCGTACCAGAATATTTTTAATCCAGCATTAATGCCATTTGATGTCAACGCAAGGGAAGATTTTGAAACATATATTCAATTAAACGAAATGGACAAATACAATTGGAGTATTCTCTTATGTGTAACAAAAAAACAGTTACATAAGGATGAGGGAGAAGAGATGATAGATGTTGATAGAGAAGATAGAGATGTGTTGATCAACAAAGAAAAAGATGAAAACACAAACGCAGTACACAAGGATGGGAAAGAGATACAAATAGAACATGGGGAGAGTTCATCAACTGCTGTACAGAAAGAGAAATTTGAAGATACATCCAAATACACTATGGCCATTATTCCCCAACTAACAGGTTGTGTGCCCACAGAAAAACATTTAAATCTTAAAATTGGGAAAACATATTGTACGAAAACTGAAGTAAAGACAACATTGTGTCTACATGCCATCTCAGAATGTTTCCAATACAAAATTGTCAAGTAAAAAATGAGAGCAGTAACAATAGTGTGTGTTGACAAAGGATGTGAATGGAGGTGCGATTCTCTATGCTTGGACAGTCAAGTTACTTTACAACTATAAAATATAACTCTACACACACATGTTCTTTTCAATTGAGGAGATCGGTTAAAAGGGAAGCTTCTTATCACGTAATAGCTGAAAAGGTTAAAGCAATGTGAGTGTTTTATTTTACTAGATAGATGTAGAAGTGTTCATTACATAACTTACAATAAGTTACATAAATGTATGTTCTGATTGTGTAGGTATTATAACTCAAAGAAGTTACCTATAGTTGACCAAATCAGCACAATAATGAAGACTTTACATAACATTGAAGCCAGTTACTGGAAGTGTTGGAAGGCCCTAGAAGAAGTAAAGGACATGATAAGAGGTACACCGGAGGATAATTTTATGTTGATACCTTCATATTTGTATGTGTTGGGACAGGTCAATGAAGACACTATTGTTACTCTAAAGCTTGATGAAGATAGACGTTTCAAATATGTGTTTGTTGCCTATGGGCAATCAATAAGAGGATTTAAAGTAATGAGAAAGGTAATAACTTGTGTACTGCCTACTTTGTTCACGCTTTATGTACTTCAAATATAAATGACCTTGTATATCGGATATATCTTGTGTACTGAGTCCTCTGTCCAAGCTTTATGTACTTGATATGTACATGAACTTGTGTATCTGATATAACTTGTGTACTGACTCCTCTGTCGAAGCGTTATGTACTTGTACGTGTCCTTGTGTATCTGATATAACTTGTGTACCGACTCCTTTGTTCACGCTTTATGTACTTGATTTGTGTGTATAATTTTGTAACTAATAGAACTTATGTAGTGAATCCTCTGATCATGCTTTATGTACTTGACGTGTGTGTGTATAAATCATTATGTATGTGTAGGTAATCATAGTAGATGGAACTCATTTGAAGGGAAAATATGGGGGAGTCTTGTTTGTAGCTATTGCACAAGATGCAAATCAACAGATTTACCCAATAGCATTTGCAGTCGTTGATAGTGAAAATGATGCATCTTGGGATTGGTCCTTCAAGAACCTAAAGCGGTTTGTACCAAACAACAATGAACTTTTGTTCATATCAGATCAGCATAACTCCATTAAAAAGGAATAGCATCAAACTATGAGATGGCATTCCGTGGATATTGCAGTTGGCATCTTAAAGAAAATTTGAGGAAAAGAACGAGATCGGACAGAATACTTGAACTGTTCATGGAAGGTGCCCGGAAATATAAGAGGACAAAATGCATGAGAATTTTAGAACAAATATCAGAGGTATGTTTGTAAATCATCTTATTAGACACATTTATGTTAATTGAAGAGTTGTGTGCTTTTTTGATAAAAATTAATAATAAGTTGTGTGTATTTTGACAAACAGGAGAAGCCAAATGTACGGGAAATGCTTAAGGAAATTGGAATTCCAACATGGGCACGTTCATTTTGTCCATTGAAAAGGTACAACATCCTTACTAGCAACAACGCAGAGTGTGTAAATGGTATCCTGAAAGAAGGTAGAGAGTATCCGGTTCTAGCAATGCTTGAGGAAATAAGACAATTCATGACTAGGTGGTTTGCGGAGCGTCGAACCAAGTCTACATCTTGTGTAGAGAAGTGTCCACGGAAAATAGAAGCAATAATACAGAAAATGTACGCAGAGAGTAATAGTTACTTTGTGTATGTACTAGATGTAGAAAAGCTAGAGTTTGAAGTAAAGAAGGGAGATGAACAAGTTACTGTGTCTTTGTTAATGAAGAGTTGTGACTGCAAGGAGTTTGATATTGAAGAGATATCATGTGTACATGCCATGGCTGTAACAAAACACATGGGTATGAATGCATCTGATCTAATCGGTAAGTATTATACATGTGAGAATTGGAGGAAAGGTTATGTGGAGACAATTTATCCAGTTCCTAACAAGTCAGAGTGGAATGTGTCTCCGTCAGTATCACAAATCTCATGTGAGCCTCCAAAGAAGCGTAAGAGGTCTGGTCGTTTGCCAAAAGCTAGGAAACGTGTTGCATGGGAATTGAAGATTAAACGGGAATGTAGTTGTTGTGGAATAGGTGAACACAACAAGAAGACATGTCTCAATCAACCAAAATAGGAAATTTGATTTGCTTTGACTCTATATTGAACTGTTTGTATATTATTATGCATTTATAATAACAAACTAGGGATATTGTAATACTATATTCAGGTACATACACATACATTATGGGACAATCATATATTTTTTGGTTATATAATAGAGATACGAAAAATAATGAAACATGATTTTTGTAAACAAGAAATAGTTATGTAGACATACAATAAAAACCAGTACACAAGGTTAGCTGGATCACTACACAACGGACATGGTTATGTAGGAATACAATAAAGAACAAGTACACAAGGTATGTCGCAATTTAAAACATAATGTCTGAAGAAGAATTCAAGATAGGTAACAAAACATGAACAAACACAATTAGTTAAATGTTTAAAACAGAATCAAAGGCATTCAAACATAAAGTCAGTACATACATACGTTACAACACACAAAAGATGTCTGAAAGTGATAGTGGAAATGTTTTAGAACCATCCAGTACACACAACTGTTACATCACACATTTAATTGTCTTGGAACCACGTAGGCCAATCCTTGTCAAATACAACAAACGCTATTTGTTCTTTGTAAGCTGGGAGAGATACATCACTGATTTCGGATAGATCATTTCTTCCGAAAGCTAGGAATTGAATATACTTGATAGTGTAAATGTCACAGCTACCTCTGAAATAAGTAAATTATAAACAATGTTATATGTAAACATATATGAAATTGTAAAATATAGGACACAAGAAATAAGTTATGTAAACATAAACATACCCATCAGGATTGTTGTTCAATCCTGTCTTCCTGACAATCTTGAATGGCATATTGAGGTTATCCCCGAGTCTTGTGTGATGACCATGAAGTTTCAACACATGGGGGAACAAAGTAGCAAGAGACTCTAATTCTTTCTGCAGCTTATCTTCTTTTACTTGAGGATCATAAACATAAATGCACCACTCAAGTAGGTTGATCTCAACAGCCACCCAATGAGATTCAAGAAGGTTAAATGGAGCATAAATGAAATCCACTTCATACAAATCTTTTCTGAAAAGGGACGGTGCATCTCCTTTGACAACAACATACACAGATTCATCAAACTCATAAGAGTCTGCTCCAACCTCAAGAAAAGTGGCAAGTTTTGTCTTGTTGAATGCCCCTCCAAAGCTGCAATCCAAAACAATTGTGCGTGCAAATAAATCTTTGAACTCCATAATAGATTTCCTCATAAGAGTTATTACCTCATCAATAACCTGTAATAAAATGAAGATACACAATAATTTAAACACAAAGAATGCATATGCAGTAGTCAATTAATAAAAATAAATCAGTACATAAACTTAACCTCACGTAATAACATAATAACATTTATAATGCATACACAAGGTTGTGCCTTAAAGTTAAACTCATTAGTCAATTAATAAAAAGAAGTAAAAAGAAAATAACATAATAACATAAGCACATGATAAATTAGTACATAAAGAATGCATATTCAGAAATTAAAGACATTGCAGGAAAAGGGGATACAATATAGAATGCATACACAACTTTGTACTGTAAACGTAAACTCAGTACATAAGTCAAGTAATAACAATAAGTAGAAAGAAACTCAAATAATGTCAGTACATAAAGAATGTATAAAATGTACCTCATTCTTGATCCATCCACTTTTCTGCAGAATTGACATTATAGAAGCCTTCGACAAGTTAGTGGTGTACTCCGTAAGTGTGCCTTTGCTCTCCTTGTCCTTGACAAAGTTATAGAACTTTTGTCGATCACTAGACTCTATCGTGCTACCAAAAGGAGCTTTTGGTAACTTCACATCTTTATGGTAAGGAGTTCTTTTCCACTGACTTTCTTTCCTGAGCCTCAAACCCATTCGACGGGTTGACTCTTCCTCAGCAGCTTCCTCCTGACAAACATGTAAATATATCAAACATTAATAATTGGATTAAATTTATTTATTATTATAACTACTTAGCATAATATTGAAACTGTAATTATCAAAAAGTGAATTTTCATACCTCACTTGATTGATCAGATGGTTCAACAACCAAGTTCTCTACATCTTTGTCAGTTGAAGGGGCATTGGCTTCTGCAGCTCTAGGGGAAACAAGGTCTTTGATCAGCTTTTTAATATTATTTTCAGTGCGCTTGCAAGCTAGAAAAAGTGTAGAATCAAGTCTCTCAAACAGCGTCCCCAAGTCTTTGGAGTATGAGACATGTTCTTCTATAATCGCTTGTTGATGATCAACCTTCTGAGTAAGCTTAGTTTGTTCATGTTGAATTTCCAGAAGTTTGTTCATTATATTAGATAATAAAACAATTTGGGCTTTGGGAACACTAAAACATTAACAATAGTCAATAGATGGCAAACACATTACATACAAATATCAATACATAATCAAAATGAAAATTCAGTACATAAATAACGCATATTTGTTATCATGAATAATCAGTTAGAAATGAATACACAAGTAGCATCCATAAAATAGAAATTAAAACATGCAGAAGAAGGGAAAATCATTTATAATGCATACACAAGGTTGTGCCTTAAACTTACACTCAGTAGTCAATGAATAAAAATAAGTAAAAGAAAATCACAACATAATCACATAATAAATCAATACATAAAAAATGCATATTTGGTATCATGAATAATCATTTCTTAATGAAAACACAAGTAACATTCAGAATGAGAACTAAAAGTCAATGGAGAAGTAGGGAAACCAAGTTATAATGTATACACAAGATTGTACCTTATACAGAAAGTGAGTACATAACGTGAATTAATACAAAGTAGTGATACATAAAGAACAGATATAAACACTCACTGTGTCATTTCAGGAACTTTCCCCTCAGTCTCTTTTGGAATCTCTTCTTCATCAGGTTTATCACCAGTAGGAGGGATCATTGGTTCCTTTCCTTTAGCCTTCTTCCTTGAAGCACTACAAAATATGGAAAAACATTAAAATTAAAGTAAGCAATGAATTGAAAATGTGTAATTCAGTTTTGAACATGACATACGGTGAAGTTGGTGGAACTGGAAGTGTTTCTGAAGCCTTCCTCTTGACATGCTTGGAGACTTCTTTTTGAACAGATTCTTTAATCAGAATTGCTTACCCCTTGCCCTTGGGGGTGTAACAAAGTCATCATCTTCTGAAGCTTCTTGAACAGCTTTATTGGAAATTTTTTGTCTAAGCCTTCTCACTACATAATAGCATAATAATGAAACATCAACAAAGAAACAATGCATAGGTGTAATAATATGTATGCTAACAGTTACACAAGGACAAGACATAAAAATTGTAAAAATATCAATACACAAGCATAATTTGAACTTACTTACTAACAATTTTTAACTTCTCAGAAACTGGACGATGAATATGAATGATAGAAGGTTCAAAACTGTAACACCCCAAATCCGCGGGACTCGGGATGCTACGGGCGAGACCTCACAATGGGTCCCGACCCTTAGCTTGACAACAATTTCACCGGACCTTCCAACAAAGCACAAATAAAGGCGAAAACTTAAAACGTTTTTAATGTATGCGAAAGCCCGAAAGTAAAGACTACAAAGTGGAAACTCAACCGAGTCCTCAAAACATCACAACTCCGATAAGAAAAAAAACCAAACCGTACTACATAATCCACAATACAAAGACATATCCCAAAAACGTCCCCGTCCTATAATGTACGGAGACCCCGGCTGTCCACTCCTCCACCTCACTCGGCGGCGTCCCTAACCTGCGAGTCATCTACAACCACGGTTTAAAACCGTTAGCTAATATTCTAAGCATTAGAAAAGCGGTGAAGGAACAACCACATACATAACACATAACATAAAACACACAAGTCCGGTTTATTATCTTTTTATTATTAAGTCATATCCCGTTCTAATTCAACTTAGGTTTGTGGCACGAGAACCACCGTGGTCTCACCTCGGTCCCCACTTACCGGCAGGAATGGTACGGATGCATCCGAACATCGAACCCGCCGGGCTAGTCGCCGAGATCCCCCTAACTTCACGTAGAGCTAGGCAAGATGTCACCGCCCGTTATCATACACTTGGGCCAAAATATACATAAGGTCGGTGGTCCTAATTACCGGTTTAATTATTATAACATAACATAAACACACACCACCAAACACACATCAATGCTAATACATAAAATACAAGCTAAGTAAGTCCGGAGACTTACCTCGTCCCAATGCTAAATCAAAAAACGCTCTCGCTTCCCTTGGGAAGAAGCACACAACCTGCTCACAACAAGATAACCATCAAAACCCGCTCAACTCAAGAAGTCTAGGACTTCCACACAAATGATCTACGCAAAATCATTTGACTCTCATTCTAGGACCGCATTCTAGAATCTCTCATACTCACATCTCACTCAACGCATGAGGAGATATCTTAACAACCTACTAACTCTCATATGATCATACTCAAAACCCAAGAACGAGTGAAAGCCTGCTAGGTCTATCATGCTCATCACACTCTCCACACATGAAAGTAACACCCAACAGTTCATAACCTCAAAGATGTTAGTCCTCAACCCAAGAGGCACAAGCTAAATGGTATTTCAAGCTACTCTAGATCCATCCTAGGCATGTTACTATCATGGTTCAACAACAATACTAAGGAATGAACGAAGGGGAAGGGAGAGGAGGAACCTACTGTCGAAGAAACGCAGCCGCGGAGTCAAGCTGGTGCCCCGGCGGAGCAGAGGCCGCCCCTGCGGAACCAGGAGCCGCCCCCAGCGGCGCTGCCAGCCGCACCCGCGGCGGAAGGAGCCGCCCCCGCGCCATCCGTGTCCTGGAGCCCTGGAGCCGCCCCCGCGGAGGTGCTGAGCCGCGCCCGCGGCTGTGCTGGGCCGCTCCCGCGGCCGTGCTGTGCCGCCCCTGCGGCTGGCCGTACCTGCGGGCGTGATGATCCGCCCCCGCGGGTTCTGTGCAGAACATCGTCTTCTTCGTCTTTGATCGTGAATCCTTGGCTCCAAAGTCCTCCTTCCCTTGCTGGGTCTTCCAAACATTCCCTACTGATCTTAGGCTCCTCTCCACGACATAATCGAGCTAAGAACGCAGCCATGCAAAGAGTTGAGTAAAAACCTCTCAAAAGCTTCATCCATGGCTATGGATGAAGGAGGGAAGAAGAAAGGGGTGAATCAGCAATGAAGGAGAAGGAAGGAAGAGGAAGAAGCATACCACACTTGATCTGGGATCCCTCTACTGCAGTCCACACATGCAAGAGTTGCAATCCAAATGGAAGAAGAGAAGAGAGCAAAGAGAGGAAGAGGGAGAGGGAAATGAACGTGAAAGAGAAAGAGAGGAGAGAGAGAGGGAGGGGACAAGGGTTGTCAAGGGAGAGGGGACAAAAACTGTCATGTCACATCACCCCGGAACGAGGAGTCGGAAATGACCCCTTGTCACTTCGACCCGGAACGAAGGGTCAGAAAGCGGGAAAAAGAGGAAAAACGACGAGTCGGCTCGGGATTTTCTTAGGAATAAATTCCGGCTCTCGGCATCTCGGGATTACGGGATAACTACAAAGTGCTCCAAGTCCGGAATAAAATTAATAAAATTCCGGACGTTACAAAAACCCTGTTCAAATAGAACATCAATTCTTTCATCGACAACCTCTTCTTCCCACCAATCATCATCATCATTCTCAAATCCGCCTTCCACAGTTTTGATGTCTTTTTTAGTAAGGGTGTCAACAATGGATTTGATATCAGAATAGCCGGGAAATGGCTTTCCCTTTTGGAATTTCGATTCCCACCTTCTACAGATTTGTGCAGCATTTTCATCAATAATAGTTGCAAATTTCATGCCAACCTTTGGCATAGAATGAAAAGCAAGCAACTAGAAAAAAAAGAAGCAATACATAAAACCGTTAATATAGATTGACTAAAATTTGAAGAAATGGTCAATTGAATAAACTGATTTAACCTGTAAAGCAAGTGGAAACCCTCCGATATTGTAGCCACCGCTTGGCCTCTCCTTACCAGCCTCACAACTTTGCAAAAACCGCTTGGTTTGGATGAAGGAATGCCGACCCCAAGGGTAAGCATTGAAAACATCCAAATTACTGACAAGATTGATGGTCTGCTGGTTGACCATAGTCTTCTTGTCCTTGGAGGCAATAACGCCTTCAACAAAAATAATTAACGCCATTTTCAACTTAAATCGTGAGTCCTCTGGCTCTTTATCAAATAAAGCTTTCAGCTGACCATTGGTACAACGATCATGACTAACGACATCAGCCATATCGACATCTTCAATCTGTTCTACTTCTCTGAGACCTTCATCACCACATTGCAGCCCAGTAATGTTTTTAAATTCCGTTAATTCAAAACGGATTAAGGTGTTATTAACACCAAACCACATTGAGTGGTTCCGATTGGTAACTACTTCCCTCAGTAGCACGAAGTGAATTAATTGGTTGGACAACTTCAACTGTGTGCCCATTTCAATAATGTCTTTAAAAACACCAGATTTAAAACTTTATTTGTCAGCAAAAGAAAGTTGAGCTAAAATGTGAGGGATGAGAAGCATTTTTATGCGTGCGGAAACATTTTTCTCTGTTTCATCCCACTTGTATTGAAACTGAAAAATAAAAAGCAAGCATATAGGAAGGTAGTAAGAAAGTCGAAAACAATTGTTACATGAAACATATTTCTGTTACGTAGTTGTATACACACAATAAGAAAATGATAACTACAGAAAACAATACAAAGCCGTATGTAGTTATGTACACACAATGAACAAATAATAACTACATAAAACAACATACATAATAATAAAAGATACATGGAAACCAAACAAAACCAAATAAAACAATAATACAAAGTACACATTGTTAATGAACATACACAAAACTAAAATTCAAACAAAGATAAAAGATATACATATATATGTACCTCTTGTGGGGGGCCAACTTTTTTGAATTTCGGAGTTTTGCCCGAGTTCTTAATATATAGCAGGAATTTTCACACGAGGCATTTCTTAACACTACATAAGAAACACAATGTTAAACAAGCAGTACATAGATAAGTTTTGCTTAATCATAACCAAAAAAGATGGTTAACAATACATGCAACCAACATAACCACAACCTCGTATATATATAAACATTAAACTTCGAATAAACAAAAACAAGAACCTAATATGTGTAGGTATGGAAGAACTAAACCTAAATGAACTATAGAAAAGCGTTGTAAAACCTAATCTAAAAAACAAGAGACAAATACATGGAAATGAAGAAACATTAGGTTTGTATGTAAAAAAAACCTAAAAAAACGAATTGGATGTACGCAATCTATCTCCTAAACTCTAATCTGAACACAGAAAGAGGGAAAACAAGTAAAATAAGATATAAAAACAAAACAATTGGGGAGAATGAAGAGTAAGTTACGAACCTGATGAAATTTGAGGAAAAAAAGGTCGAAGAAGAGGAGAATGAAGAAGATAGAAGAATCATCAAGAGATTGCTAGAGATTGAGCGAGAAGAGAGGAATCATCAATGAACTGGGGAGCGGAAGAGATGAAGGGATTTGAGAGTTTACTTTTGCCGCCTATGGCCCGTCACTTCTCGCAGAACGTAGTCCGGCTGCAACGAAATCATACTTATTTCGTTTTAAAAAATTCTGATCAAATACCAATATTGCCCTTGTTAAAAGAAGGAAACAACAGAATGGCAGCCGGCCATTTGAAGCTTTTTTAATCCGAAAAATGGAAAGGGCCTACTTGATATCTACATAACCAAAAAAGCCCTACTCCCCCATTTTTCTCTTTAATCAATAGGATTAATATATCTCAATGGAATATTAATATATCTCAAACAAGTAAATGGAGGGTTTTATCCCACACCAATAATATCAAGTAAATTGAGGTTTTTATCCCACGCCAATAATATTATGATCGAAAATTGATTTGAAGTTTAATAAATGTCAAAATATTATATTATAGAGAGAAATAGGATTATAATTTAGGATTTTTCATAAAGGGGAAATATTGGCTTGTTTTAACGGTTAACCAATAATATGTATGAACGTTGACCATATATTTATCTCAAAATAATACAAACCGTTAACGAAATAAAAAAATAATGTGCATACAATAAACTTAATCTTTCAATAATATGTATGAACGGTGACCATATTTCTCAATGCTCCAAACACATGTTAGACAACTTTTTTTTTCTTTCCATTCTGGTTTGTTTGTCATTTGTTTGGAGCACTGGTAAGTCCTTGCTAAAAATTTTTCTTTACAAAGTGTTTCTCCTCTAAAATTGAGTAAAGTGATTCAATGATAATGTGCATGATTAACTAAAATTGAGTAAAGTGATTCAATGATAATGTGCATGATTAACTGTAACCACAATATATTTTATTTCCTTAATAGTAATATCATGCACGCCTTAATTAAATACCATAATAAATAGGATTTATATTTACCATTTAAACTCGTTAAATCATGAACGTTGATTTTGTGATCCGACAGTACTTCAGATACGTTCTCATTTTTTACCGTAAAACATGTTCTTATCCGATCCTAACAATATATATATATATATATATATATATATATATATATATATATATATATATATAAAGTAACTGGTTAATACTTTGACTAAAATACATTAATTCTATATAGTTGTTCAATTATTCAATTTGGTAAAAAATATTAGAACTATTTTTACTATATAAATTAATTAATATTAGTTTACATATTGATAATCTTATCTTATTTAAGTCAAAAAACTATAATCATATATTAAAGCTAAATTTGGAAAATAACAAAAGATCAATTTCATTTTAAAATGTCAATAAGTTTATTATCATCTCCGTAATATAGTTTAAAAAGTATGTTAAAAAATGAGGTGGCACAACCAAACGATAACACGTGGTAAAATTTGATTTGTCTTAACATGGAAATAACATGTGGTAGAATCCGACGTGACTTAACGTGGAAACAACAAGTGACATAAATCCTTTTCTTTAGTATTATACAATAGATTTAGTATTTTTCATATTTCACTAAAGGGGAGATATTGGCTTGGTTTAACTTACGCGTAACAAAAGACAACAAAGGCAATCTTCTATCCCATTGAGTGTCAATCTAATGGTGTTGTTGTTGCTTATGAAACAAAGGCAATCTTCTGTCCCCTTGAGTGTCAATCTAATGGTGTTGTTGTTGCTTATGGTTACGATTGTAATCATTTAAATGGAAAATATTGATATCTTGAACGGAAAATTGTCTATAGAGAACTCGTTACAAGGCTGTATTAACTCGCAAACGTTTGCAAAACATTGAAATTATCCGGACATATAATTGTTTTGTCATCGGCTAGATGGCCCTGCAAGTATATGCTGCAAATTTAGGTGTACACTTAGTCTCATCTTTGCTACCCCATCTTCCTTTTCTCCCACAAACTTGGATCGGTCGCTCTATTTGACAGCTCCTCGGGGCTTCTTTCTCGAACCGGAGACAATAATCATCAAATGTATCTAATGTTACGTGCAGCCTGAAGTCGAGGCTGAACAAAAACTCCATCTCAAGGCTATTCATCTCCTTGGTGCTTACGCCGCCAATCTTGGCATAATGAGCATTGTTAAAACACCTATCAAAAGTTCATTGATTTGTTATTAAGTATTGCACATATTGATATAAAGTTGTGCACATATGAAATTATAATCAAGAAAAATTCTCAAAAAATAATTCTTATATAAAAAAATTGTGCTAGGCACATGTTTTTATTAATGACAACAATATTTTTCTTGTTTGATCACAATCCTATATACATATGTCCATATAGTGTATGCACTCTCATGAGAGGTGAGAAGGCATCCTAGATTCGTAGATTTAGGAATACGAGAGATAACTCTCCAAAAGTTACTTAAATAAAAATCAATAGGTAAAGTTGATTGCGATTAATCAATCCAAAAACAATGGAATATTAATATATCTCAAACAAATAAATGGAGTTTTTAATCCCACACAAATAATATTATGATCGGAAATTAATTTGAAGTTTAATAAATCTGAAAGATTTTATATTCCATGGATAAATAGGATTAGAATTTCGGATTTTTCATAATCACTAAAGGTAGATATTGGCTTGGTTTAACTTACGCGTCATCTAAGAACTTTGCAGCTAGCACGACGCTAGTGATGAGAAGGCGGTGAACATTGAGTGAGGTGAGAAAGGAACTCTTTCTTTCAATGTACCTTTGGATGTAGATGAATGAAATAACGAAACAAGAAGGGCTGCATCTCGCGTACTTGGAGATGCGCTCAAGGTACTGCAATACACTCATGGTTGGAGCTCGAAGACCATGAAAGCTTGTAATGCTGCAAAGGCTGTTCTTCTTTCTTGATGACTTGAGTGATTTTTCATTCTTTTTGATTGATTTGTCAAGAATTGTGGCCAAAAGAGGAATGACTTGTGGAGATCCAAGACTCGGGTTGTCATCACCGGATAACTCGTCTAGCCCCAAGGTATCATATACATGTAAGGATCTTGTTTTGGCTGGGAAAGAACCCATAAGAAGAGAAAATCAAGATTTGATGATAAAAGAGTGTATAGGAGATGAGAAAAGATATAGAACATTAGAACTTGTGCTTAGCTTTTACATCATACTTTCCTTTGAATTGGAGAAAATGTGAGTGGGAGGCAAATAATGGCTATGAGATATTATTAATATTCCTTCTACAATTGGCCCCAGTTGTTGGTACTCAAATTTTGGATATTGTCTTTCTGCTTCCCTTTCTTTTTTCTTTTTTTTATTACCCACTGTTTTCAGTTTACAAGGAATGTGTTTAATCATCATCTACCAAGGCATGGAATTGTAAATATTGTTTAAAACTTGTAAGTTAAACAAGTTGATTATTATTATTATTATATTGTATAATTAGCTTGGGCTTTAGGAAAGGAATTTCAATGTAGCTTGTATTAATTAAAGTTTACCAAAAAGAGTTTGTATTTTCCTCTCAAGAATTGCAGTTTGTTCAGACATTCCATTTCTAAACTACCCATAACTAAAGCTTACGTTAAGTGAAATGATTTTGGATCTCAACATAATGTAAATATGCTTCCCTTAATTAACTTACTGAAGAAGCATATGCTAAAAATCAAATTCATAATTGTGTTCTAGTCCATAGCTATCAAGAAAGTTTACCTCAATCAAAATATCAGTTTGGAGCACCTAAATTGCACCGTACCATTGCTTGTCTTGTCCTGCAAGTTCGATTACAATAAAACAATCGTGTTGAAGTCGGCCAAATGACTAATCGGGTTTTGTTGGGTTGGTGTGGGCTGGTTTAGGGTTTGTTATTTTTCGAAATTCGGGTTATCGGGTCATTCCGGGTCTGTTTACTTTGGGTTCTCGGGTTGTTTTGTCATATTATTTTAATATAATCGGTTCAATCATTTACCATTTTTAGGTGTCAAAGAGGTTTTGCGATCTTCAATAGACAAGTTATTCATACGTTTTTTGCAAATAAATATATGTGTCAAGGACTGTAGCCCAAACATTGAAAAGTAAAACACAATAGACAACTTATCCATATGTGATGTGCAGATAGATTATATATTATAAGTATTGTAATCCAAACATTAAAAACTAAACAATTTATTTATCGTACTCGTTTCAGATTGAGGCATTTTGGATTCTCGGGTAATTTTAGATAGGTTACTTGAGGTTCTCATATCATATCGGATCAAGGTTACTTCGGGTAATTTCGGAGTAAAGTTTAGGTCATTGCAAACTCGGGTTAAATTGGTTTTTGTGTGTCTCGAATGTTCATAAATTTTTTATTGTCAGGTAGCTTGACAAGCATTGTGATTCCGAAAACTATATACACGTTTTGTGTGGACAGACAGGACAGTATCAAGCAAAGAATGCTATGGCATATGCAAAGGTATCATTCATTCATATGCTGTGTAAAGAATTCCGTGATTGGTGTTCTGTTCAAGTTCATATACATGAAGAAACTTAGTATTCATAATTAATATATATTTGTTTTAAAACAATAAACACAAAAAGGACCAGCCTCATCATTTGCACCGAAATACTTTATAGTCAACTGATATTAGGTTTACATAAACATAATTTGTTATAAAGAAAATAAGATCAGGGTCCTACAGATCACAATCCAGACATCAGGAATAAAGGTTACAGACCCAAAATATTGTCCTCTATCCTATACAGAAATAAAAAGAATAAATAATCTATCAGTTTGTTTTGTTTTATTTGTAAGAAATAGAAAAGAAAATGGGTTGGGATGAGATTATGAATTTATCAATCATGAAAATGCTAAATATTAATAGGGCATCCATTGCAGCGTGGAATATATATAAATTCTACTATGTTAAATAAGGAAAGCCAATCAAGGCTAACATATTTCTGGCTAAAATAAAAAAATAGCACGAAAATTCCTGAATTATATGCTACAAGAAGTCACAGTCTGCAAAATTCTTTATTTCACAAAACTTGGGCCAGGATGAAATCAAAGGGATAAGAAAGCACAGCAGCTGATCAGAGATTAAGACTTCAAGTACCCTTTTTAGCTCGAAACATGCTTGCGTGCGGCATAGACGCGATATGCAGCTAATCCAACGACGGCAACAGCAGCTCCGACTGCAATGGGAACAGAAGTAATGAGGCATGAGGTTTCAACAGCTCTTCAAAATTATGTCAAATCTTAAAGAAGAAGAAATATGCACCTGAAACAACCATGAGGGAGCGGTTGATGAGCCGATGGTACTGTTTCCTACTTCTCCCAGCTTCAGTCTCCGGGATGCTTACGTGAGGATTTTCTGCTGCACGAACAACCCTACGGAACACATTGTTGAAGTCTCCCAGCTTGGCGCTTATGGGGATTGGGGCATCAATACCCATATCTTGGCTAACCTGCACAACCGTATTAAGACCCACCAAAATTAAAGCTTATAAACTAACTCCTCAAACCGCTAGTAACTAATTTATAACAAAAGTATTGGATTTAGGAGTCAATATTACAAAAGATCACTAATAGAAGAAATTTTAGGAATTTTCACTTCAACCTTTCAGGCCAATAAACATATTCTTATCTCTTTCATTCACTGTAAAGCTTATTTTGCTACTAAAGCTCAAAACTAGCTTGCAGCTCAAGCCTAGAATAGTACCTAGATGATTTAGTAACTTCTCTGAACCTGTGTTAGAGCACACAACATAAGTACTTTATAGCTCTCTATATTAGAGCACACACCACCAAAAAAACACATCCTTTTCAATCTCTTTTCCATGAAGATTATTTGCTACACAAGTTCAGAAGCAGCTTGCACCTCAAACCTAAAACAAGCTCAAATGATTTAGTAACTTCTCCACACTGACTGCTAGCGGACCGCAATCTGAGCTTGAACTTTAGCGTGCCTAGGCACTAGCAACATCATAATTCCCAGGCCATTATGTTGTTTCAGCTGGGATATGTTTATGATTCATATCCTATTTCTAATTTGATGTCTTTCAGTCTACGTCCAACATTGTATTGAAAGTATTTTGACTAAAGTCAACGACGATAGAACAGAAGATAAAGGCGATGTGAAATGATCCAGTTGCAATGAATGACAGAAAAGATTCCCGATCCCATGTTGTGTATCTAGAATGGAGTGTGAGAATGCAAACATGGTTGGTTTCATGTTCAATAAAAAAAATAAGATAAGGACTGCCCAAATGGAAATGACATTTGAAAGGAAATAACAAATACCCGAGTGGAGTCGGGAATTGCCAAAGGATAAGCTTCCTGGTCATCTTTTGCAGCCACAATAAGGCAGGGCATCTCATATCCGGTACTTTCTCCGTGACTAGCAACCTCTACAAGTAGCTCTGACGTCTTTCTCCATGACATCTCATTAGAACTGTTGAGAAATGACAATAAAAAAAATATAGAAGTAAATAAATAACTATCTACTAAATATAAAGGTAAAACTTCAGTGCAAGGAACAACTATACAAAAACTGCATCAAAGCATTTACTTGGAAAGACTCGTCTTTGAGAGCCTATTAGACTGCATCAGTGCATCTGTGAAATTTTGATTCTAGACTATCCAAAAAGTCAACTCATACAGATGTCTAATACATATACTATTTCCACTACCGAAAGATGTTCATAAGCTAGAAAAGAGTTGAACAATAAAATCAGCAGTGATAACAGAACAAAAGTAAGACCAAAAAAAAAAGCATAATTGTAAAATGGTTCTGAAAGAGGACATTTAAAAGAAAACAAATATATAAATAGAGTGTGAGGTAAATTTTGCAAAGTATTAGCAGACAAGGAAATTGAACCACCTGTCATAGACAAATATTGCTACATCACAAGGTGCTAACGACTCTTTGCTTGACAGTAGCTTTGGAATGCCATCTTCAGGAATTTCTCGCAAAACAAGGACTTTTTCTGCCCCCTACAAAGAACAAATAGGAGACAGTGAAAATGTATTTTTTTGATACTAGAAGGAAAAAGAGAAAGCACATAGCCACATAGTATGACATATTGTACTTACTGCTGGCTCATCCACAAAACCTACAGCATATTGCTCTTCAGTTGTCGATGTATAACCCTCTGAAAAGGGTCTGCAGTTTGGAAAGAAGATAAACAACATAAAACAAGCTCTTCCATGACTAACAAAAATAACAAAGTTTACTACAAAATGAAGTTCAATTATTAGCAACCGAGTTTAAAAAGTCCAAACTCATTAGTCCAAATAAACAATGACAGTTAATTACCCAATTGTTTAGTATTTTTGACAGGCCTAATAGTTCCCATTTAATATTCATGCAAGATTCTGCCACTAGCTGGTGCTTTAACATAGAGTGAAAACAAAGATCCAACACATCCAGTGATAATATACCTTCCCAGAAAAGCATTTAATAATGCCGTCTTGCCAGCACCTTTGGGTCCAAAGACAAAGCACTGAAAAACATTTCTGTCCGTCTGCTTTTTTTTACGATCGATACGCCTCTTCCGAGTTACACGAATCGCGGAAGAAGCATCACCATCATACATCACATATTTAAGATATTCAACACACTTTGCAGGATCTAGAAGTGCCATGAGAGCCCACTGCAACAAGAGATCTCAAGTTAATTCAACAAAAAAATGATAAAAGAAAAAATTCAAAGCTCAACGAAATAGGGAAAATCAAGCAAGAGACAAACATGTACCTTTCCCAAGAACCCCTCAAAAGGGAGGCCCCCTAATGCAGTTGTTGCAGCTGCATCTTTATAAGGATCCTCACTCCAAGGACTGCATAATTAACAAAACAAATTATATCATATTATCAGGATGAACCTAGCTTTTACAAGAAACTTACTACCTTTCAGGGGCAGTAGAAAACAGCTCATCATGAAGGTCCCAAGGCCTCAAAGCCCCATCCTGTTGAGTGGAAAGAGAAACAATTATGAAAGGAGAAATAGCATTTGATATATCATTCCAAAAGTACTTGCAAAAAAAAAAATAAGAAAAATATCTAACTCAAATCAGATACACTGTGATATATTTGCTCTTTGACTAAGAAAGAAACCCATTAAAGACAAAAAAAATAAAATTGCATGATTAGATCTGGAAAGAAGGCATTTGCTTACACTATCTGAGTCATAGGAATTGAACAAACCCTTCAAGAACTCCATGGCATTCTTAGTGAGCTCTACACTCTGCATTATAAAATGAACAATCTACTCAAAACAAACGTAATGCATTATAAAATAAATGCCAACAAGTTGAACAAACAAATTTTTTGTTAAAAAGAAAAAATGAAAGGAACACCTGCTGGATCATAGAAGTATATGATAGCTCATACTTTATCAAGGCATTAGTGCATACAGAAATAGTATAAAACAGGCATGGATACCAAGAAACTAATTTTACATTAAAACCGGTAATAAAGTAGAAACCAGTATACCTGATCTGGTGATCGCTTGAAAGTAGGTGGAAGAAGATCATCAGTTAATCTAATATCATTATTATACCCAAACTTCCTCAAGACTGTCCATGTTGTTTCTAGACGCCCTTTTTCTATGAAAAGGGCATGAAGAAAGAGAAATCCAGTCAAAGTAAGGCCATGCTCGCTCACTCCTTCAGGCAGCTTCTCTTGCACAACCCTTTTAACACCTATTATTTCTGCAGGTTGCAAGGGAGCATTGAAACATTTAACCTGTTCATATAAAAAAATCATTAAGGCTTACTTCGACTGGAACTCTGGAAGTCATAGAGTATTTGTTGAAATGTTTTTCTTGTCAAAAATGAAAACATAAACCATCTACACAAAATTGACCTGAAAGTCATTCAACTCTGCATCACAAAGTGCACCATCTCGGTCATTGTCACAGAGAATAAATATTCGCTTCAAAGCCCTTATGCATCGAGGGCGTAAGGTTTGTGTTTCCTGATCAAATAGAGGTGCAGTAGGATGAAGTACTGCTTTTTGAGCATAGTAGAACACCTCGAGAACCTGCAAAAATAAATAAGATGAAGGTAAGACAAATTATCATAATTAGAACAAAAGATACAACTCACTCAAGATCCACAGAAGCAGCAGTCCTTATAAAAATTACTAGATCAGTCACAATTGGCTAGAGTTTAAGGAAATTTAAAGGAGGAAAAATTGAACATTTCACATGAGAAGTGTCACACTGAAGTAATATTACATCAGACTTTTGCCACCAAAATAACTAAAACGGAACAAGCTTAAAAACATTCAATTTAAGGCTTCCACGGACTTGGGAGATGGATAAGGATTGACTTTGACCTGTATATTTTTAAATGCTGAACACTCTATACAAGTCTCAATCTCTCGAAACTGCTGCATGATTGGCGACATGACCTGTTCCAGGCTCACTTGCTGAAGTTCATCTCTTGAATCCAACTTACAACCCACAACTATGACAGGGACCCTGACCTGCCTAGAATGAAACGTACCCTTATTAGAACATATTTGGACACTTGGACCAAAAATAGAATACAATCAAATACAGATGCATGTATCTATTTAAAATAGAACTGAAGCATTTGAAACTTGACCTCCAAAAGTCGAAGCTCTGGAAGCCAAAAAGTGCTCAAACGGTCAAGAGTCTCAGGTTGATCACAGGCATATGTAAGCACAACAACATCTGCACGCCTCAGCTCTTCCGCACGCTTATTCCTGTTCTCAATGCTAAACAAACGTACACAACTCCAAATGTCATAATTACGAAAATTAACGCACAATTCTACGTCTGACAATAGAAATAATAACAAACCACTTTGACTATTATCAAAACCACGGGCGATAAAAAAAAATGCAATTACACATCGCAGTCATCAAATTGTTTTCAGTTACCATAAAAGCCAGACAAAAAATAACATTAACAAAACGCATTACATTTGCTAAAAACAGGGGGAAAACACAGAATACTTCCAAACATTGCGGTTGCAATTGAATCAAACAGACAGCTATATTCAACCAAATAATCCAGACCTTGAAGATGTGTCGATAATTGTGATGGGAACACGATCAGGATACAAGTCGTCTGGCAACCTAGAAGGTGGTAGTACAGGCGGAACACTTTCGGGAAAATTCTCCGAGACAGCAGTAACTATCAAACTGGACTTTCCAGTTCCTCGATCACCAGCTACCACAATTCTAACACCATTCTTGCCGCCAATCTGGCCCCCCGCCATCCAGAACTACACAAGTAATCCGTGAGATATTTTACATTAATATACAACACGTAAGATTCATAGCCAAAGCTAATAACAACAGTTCACAAATAGGAAGACAATAAAAAGTGACATAAAAGGGAAAAAATCAAAATAGCAACTACTACAATAAGAACTCGATTGTCCTAGAAAATATGATGATATCACAAAATTGGTCATTTTCCCAACATTTAGACTTTTGTTTCGTCAATTTGTCCTGAAAGGTAAAAAAATCCTTCATCTAACAGCTGAATCTGACTTCAATGATTGATAGATCACCGATAGGCTATTAAAACCCTAATTTGAGCAATCCTCTCTAGAAAGACAACGAACTACATCGATTGAATACTATACCGAGGAGGAAGAAAAAGAGATCACCTGAATTCGACGGTAGAGAGAGAAGCAGAAGCTGTCAACTCAAGCGAACGAGAGAGAAAGAGAGAGATCCAGATTCTGGAAGAACAGACAATGTGAATCTGCCCTAAGAGGTTAAAAGGGTTTGTGAGAGACCTGGACTTGCACCCGGTCCGAAGAGAGTGCTAACGGAATTTGATACGATGCGTTTAGTTGCTTATTATTTCTCTTTCTTTTATAGTAAAAAAAACATCGAGCAACTCAATGTTATACGTAACATAAACTTGCAAACTTTTAGAACGTTCGTAATGATACGATTGAGAGTATCCTAATTTACAATTACCTATTTTATATCCTAATTTAAAATTTATGTAAGTGTAAAAAAAATTATAAAATAATAAATTCCTAAATAAATATAGTAGAGAATTATATAATTGTTTTTACCCTTCCTCATATAACTTATGCTTAAATTTGGACTCCTAGTTAAGCAGGTTTGTATTTTTTGGGATGGTTGTTTAAATTTGGTTAGTTAGGTTTAAATTTTATAATTTATTTTGTAGATATGTACTGCAGATTTGAATTTGAACTTTAATTTTAGAGAATATACAAAAACAGTTCTTTTTGGAAACTAAAATCGATACTATTCCAAAGTTCTAAAAAACGATAATGCTATCAGTAATTTTTTGTATATTATATAATTTTTTTTTAAAGATGTAAATAAAAAAAATCTAATTTGAAATTCCTCTTTGGAAAAAGACTAATTTAATTTTTATAGATCGAGAATCCTTCTTTCTATATGTGAACTTTCACGTGATTGGTAGAATTCATATAGTTTATTATTTTTCTCGTAAAGCAGTAAAACTTTAATCCTTAATTATTTAGCTTCCATTCACACAGGGATACATGTATCACTTGTATAAGATGATATAGGAGATCTCAATTGAAATTTAGAGTTAAAAACCTTTTCCTAAAAATATTGCCACTGGTGGGCTATATTAGGTGACTAGTTTTTGTTTTGTTTTTTGACAAACAAGGTAAGAAACTAGGAAAGGATCATCTCCTCGAGACTCTCCGTCCTACAGCATCCTTCCGGATGAGTTCCTCCACCAGACCAAGGGAAGAACTAGTCATTAACTAGTTTATTGCCCAATCTATGCGGGTTTTTTATAAAAAAAAAACTATATAAATAACGAATTTTTTCAAAATTTTTTTTTAAAAAGAAGTAACTTATAATTAAGTCATTTTTTTTTCCGGTAATTTAAATAAATAGTGAAACATTGAGACTGTTATATCACTTTAAAGAATAACAATCATCTTGTACAAAAATAAAAGGAACAAAAATAACTGTGTTGTTGAAAAGTATTTTCTTGAGAAAAAAAATAGGTAAGAGATTCGATCACCGTAAAACAAATGGTGAGTGAGAGACCGAAACAAATCGGTAAACAGAAACAAATGTCAAGAGAACAATTCAAAACTAAGTCATATAACCAAAAAGAAAGGGAAAAAAACATGGAAAGGAAGATCTCCGTGAAGAAGTAGGTGAAAAACGAGTCAAGCACTACCAAAGTAGCACCGCCGGATAGCAAGTACAAAAGGAATCGATTTCCTGGGGAAGTGAATAACAAGACTCCAAGGAAGCATTTTCCAACAAAAGGAGTAGTCAAGAAGCACACTACCACAACCGCGATCCAAACACGACTCAAAACAAACACCAACATTGAAACATAGGACAAATTGATTCTCGATATAAACTAGGATAATTCATATCACAGGTAAATAATTTGAGCATATAAATAAAACTACATAGCTCATGTTCAAAGAGGTTTTAAACCATTGGTATATTTCAAGCTAGTATATGAAGGGATTCCCATTGTTCATCAAGTATAAACATAGATTTCTAAACTCCATTTTTTAGATTTAGAATAGGCAATTCATGTGATGACATTGAGAGGTGATTGTCGATTGCACAAAAAGCGTGAGAATTGATTGAAAAGCTTTATAAGTTATAATTCGTACATCTTAGGAATGAGGAATAGACTAGTCAAGATAACAACAATACATTGGTTATATTTAGAAAGTAAAGTTCTAAGGGTTCATAGCAAACCAAATAAAAGAATATATATATATATATATATATATATATATATATAAATATTTGTTATAAGAACAAACAAGCAATATGTAGGAATTCTCAATGGTTAGCATGACCATAGAAATATGTATTCAAGTGATTTTCTAATGATAGACCTATAGAGGTTGGAGGCATTGTTATATTGATTGAGATTTTTTTTTCCCGGATCATGTTACGTGTGATAAGATGATGTTTAAAAAATGGATTTCAGTCAGTGAGTCATCTTAGGTCACAAGGTATAGGCGTCAATTGTTCAAAAGTTGTATCAACAACATAGTAAGGAAAGCAACCAAAAACAAGTTTGGTTGGCTTCGCAAAACCTGAATCCGAAGCCATAGGCACCAGAGGAGCAGAAGACAATATGTGAAATCAAAAAGAGAACACATACTTCCACTAAAGGGACACACAAACTCATAATACACATCCGGACATTCACAAAACTGCATATACCGAAGTATACAATGGGTAAGAGGAATACTTCTCTATCATTGATGAATGAGGATTACATACCCAAACAGGCAAGTGTTCAAAGAGCCTCGATTAAAAACGAATAGGGAAACCAAGTGCTAAACAATCATTCGTTTTAGATACAATGTTCTCATAGAGGTAAGGAAAGATCGAAACACACTGAGAAACAGGTTGAGAGGATCAAAAACATACTCAATAGTTTAGGTTGACCATAGATCGAGTTGGCTTCACAAGGAATAACAACTTTTGTTCATTGAAACATAAGTCTAAGCTTATGTTATTAGTGTTCAGGGGAGGAGTAGAAAATGTTGATCGAACCACTGAAAAATCAGTCAGCTTCATCTAGGGGAACTTGAAAGGCTTCGAAAGGGAAAACGTCACCCATCGAGCCATGACTCCCAAATCACGACCCTCACCACAAACTAGCGAGAAGGGGGAAACACCAAGGAGCACAACCAAGGTCATCTTCTTCTTCGCCAAGGATTGATTCATTCCAAGCTATGATTAGAGGGATACTCTAACAAGATTCCTTTAGAGCAGAAAGATGCCGAAAAACGACATCACTCTTTAAGAACCAAGGAAGCCGAATAGAGGAGGATTCACATGGAAGCAATACAAAATCCATACTAGGACGATCCAGAAGCTCTAGCACTAGTGGCGTTGTGGAAGAGAAGCCCATGAGAAGCCCTAGAAAGCACCGAAAGGGGGCGAGTGTTTTAGGTCATGAGGCGCGTTCTTTCTTTAAGGGACATGGTTCTTTTTTGTGTCACTTGTTGAAAAGTATAAATTTGAGTGGATATAATTTTTTGGAATAGAGGGGAGCCTTATATCCTTATAGGAAGTAAACGAAGTTCACGATACTTTAAAAAAATTAATCTTATTCAATTTTAGCTGTAATCATAAAAGAATATGGAATCATGTTTAATTAAAAAGTTTATCTATTTTATAAAGTATTAAAATGAATTATAAAAACATTTTAAATTGATTAGAAAAGTTTTAAATTTATAACTTCATGGAGATGTTATTTCAATGTTAAAAAAATAGTCAAACTTGACAAAAGATTGAGAATTTACAAACGATTGTTTTTATCGTAAAGATGTCAATTGTGATATGTTTTGTGATTGTAGTTGTTTATATAGGATTATCAAAAAATTATGTTGTTATAAAAGTGTGTATGTTGTTTAGATTTCGTAAATGAATGTCATCAATTTTGTGGGCTAATGCATAGTGTTTATTTTAGGTTTAAAATAATTTTGTAAGCAAAATCTAGAGTAGAAGATGTGGTTTAATGAATAATTTATGTTAAAATAAATAAATAAATTTTCTTTACTGTGTAAGAATTAGGGGATACGGTTTATCAATAACAAGATTAGGGGCAATCATTCCCTTTATATCCTTTGTTGACGACATAATTATTTTTGTTAAAGCGACGAATTCATCATGCAACCTAGTAAATTGAGATTCTATCAAAATAATGTCAAATTTCAGGTCAAAAAGTTAACCACCACAAGTCATCATTCCAAACGACAAGCAATGTTGATGATGTGGCCAAGAGACTCCTACAACAGAACTCTTTCGATTAGTGTAACATTGGGCTCATGTTGCCAGGGTGACACTAGATTCATGTGACGATCCCCGGTCGCTCCTTATCCCTCTATATCATATTCGTTCCGACCAAACTGCATTCTTCAGCTATAACTGTCCGACTTGATGAGTCATCTCCCAAAGGTGGCATCCTAATTTCCGAGCATGTACTAGTGCTCTCAACCTTATGGTCTCCCGTAGCATCACTCCCCTCCGATGGTTCCCTTGACGGTGTTTGATTGCTACAACTCCACTGTCCTTCGTGAGAACATATCGCTAGTCCAACTTTCTTCCATTTACGCCGAATAGTAGATTGGGAGTAACCATCCCCTTCTGCTCCTCAAGTTCTTCTTACATGAGTCATTCCCCTCTATTCTAGTCGGCGTCTTTCACCCAATAGTGCGTAGTTGACTTCCAACAAGTAACTGACTTGAGAAGTCGCTTCCGATTTACGAAATACACACAAGTATTAAGTCCTTCAAAATACTCGAATTGAACCCTCTCTATGATATTACCAAGTGATGGATTTGTTTATTTTCTCACAATGTAATCCAGAATGTTCTCGCCAACAACAAGAGGGGTTGACCCAAAGAGACTGTTCGCCGGTTTTGCCACCCTATAAACCCCTATCAAAAATAGATAGAAATCCACAAGGATGCACAAAACCTAGCAATCTTTGTTTTAAATTTATAACTCACAATATCTACTCTAAATTGCAGCGAACCCACAGTGTATGGATCAATCGCAATAATGAGCAAGTATTCCGAGGTCGATCTCAAGGACTTCGTTAGATTGAAAATGAAAATGATCTAGAATAGTATAGATCCAGAATAAGAAGAGGATTGGAAAACAAAGGGAAGAAGGTCAAAAAGGTTGTTAGGGGTTGAATGGATTCGCAATCAATTATTCTGAATTGATTGAAAATTAAATGCAAACAAAGAAAAGCAAACAATGAATATGTGGAAAGAAATGCAGTTCCAAGGATTTAAGATCATTATTTATACACATTGGACTCAGGATTATATTTCTCACGTGACATATATATAAGGTTGAAGGGCTCAGGATAAATGTTTCTTAATCTATGCTCTTTTACAGTGACGTCTCAAGAACATAAAGGTCTGCAGTCTAATACCTATAGTTTTTAAGGTAAAGACGGAGAAATAAACAAATAAACCTTATTCTTTCAATCAAGGAAACACAATAACCCTTTATAGTTACATCTCATGAATTATTGCCTCAAAGGAAGGAATAATGGCTCATTCTATCCAATACAGGTTAAACCTTTATTACCTAGGATTCTAGGAACAAGTTCTCTTATGTATCTAAATAGAAATATCTCAGTTATGACTCAATTCCTACATAGGTTAAGGTGGTAGAGATTGAGTCTAAACCTGCAAATACCAAAATCTTTCCATAGTATTTAAAGCAATTTATACAACCTATTAATAAGAACTATTCAATCCATCATAGTCCAATGTATAAACTATTCTCTAAGTACCTTGGAGCCACATAAGGTTTCTAGCCAACAATACTCATATCAAAACCTGAATTCAAAATGGTAAAGGAAAACAATCGAATTGAATAAGAAAAGGGAATGAGAAAAGTACCCAACTTTATTGAATCTTGAAAACAAACTGTCTCAAACTTGCCAATCGTATCGCAAGTCTATAAACAAAATGAAAAGACTGAACCTTCCTCTAACAAAACTAAAACCTAACAATGGTGAAACAAACGGAGAAGAAAGGTAGAAGAAGAATTATCCTTTCTCAAAATAGAACCTAAACTAACTTCTTTCTCAAACTTCGACTCCAAAAATCCGGACGAATGATCACCCTATTTTAGTTTCAGAAGCCTACTTTTATAACCTAAAACCCCTCGAAAGACGTGGGTTGGGCTGAAGGTCCGAAATAAAATAAAAACCGACGTTTAGGGAAGAAATCTAGGTCTGAATCTTGGCCAAGATAGGGTTGGTGTCGGGGCCGAGATTCCGACTTCGTACTTCAGCGTCATGAGGATCTCGGTCTGTTCACCCGAGATGTAGGCCGAGGTTTTGCAACAGTAGCTCCCAACTCGACCGAGGTATATGGATCTCGGCCGAGATGCTTTTCAATTTCGGGCACTTCGTCTCGGTTGCTCCAAATTCATCGTCTTCTCCTTTCTTATGCTCGTATGAAAGCTCCTAAGCGTCCACTCCGAGGCTTTGTCCTCAAATGCATCGTTTTAGCTCCAAAACACGCCAAAATACATACAAAGACACCAAAAGCGTGTGTATACATCTACACTTGCAAAGTAACAATAAACAAGTACAAAAGACACAAACTAAGGCTAAAACATGCATGCGGAAAGGGAAAAACTACCTAAATGATCAACTAAACTAGGTCGATAAATCATGTTATCAAAATAACCCATACTTATCCTTGCTTGTCCTCAAGCAAGTAGTAAATCCAAGATAGGATAACATGAGTTATCTATGCAAAACAAATATGAAAAACTCTTTTTGGTTGTGTTGTGCTTCTATACATGATCACTCTCAAAGGTGTAGTCATATGACTAAAGACATATTACAATTAAGCTCAAGTGAAATAGGCAAGTGAAAGAAAATCAAACCTTACAAGGAACTCATAATCATCATAGAAATTTCAAATGCCTAATATCCATGAAAAATCAAGTCCAAGCCATTAAGTCAATTACATGTATACAAAGATGAAAATGACTTAATGAAAAGGCCATAGAAACGTGATCAAGGTAGGATGATATAGGTAATGTGGTGTTAATCTGGGAAGAAGAACAACACAATGAACTCTTTTCTCAACATCCATCATTTCTTGCATTTTTCATTTCTTTTTCTTTGTTTTGAGTGAAAGGCATTGGTGCACAATAGCCGAAACCTTGGTGTTCAGTTTTCTTCACGTACCTCACACCAAAATGCACATACCAAATCAACTCATAGGTAATGTTTTTAAAACTAATTAGACTTTGGCAAGACACAAACACCCGATTATATGAATGGTGCCGAGTACTCATCTTCATAGCCAACAACCCCTTTTTTGCTTCAAAAATCACATCTCATACATCACATTCAACTTCTTCACATAACACATAAGAACTTTTTCTTTTAAGCATACACCTTCAAACTTCAAATTCCTAATTCCCGGATAGGTCAAAGGAAGCAAATATGATCAATGTTTGAGGTGTTAAACGTGAATAAGATAGAGAAGAAGAAGAACTCGAATTGCCTAAATCATTCTCATGCAATGTAAGAGAAGTCATTATATAGCTTCAACTATCAAATTTAATTCAACTAAACATAAAAATTCCCATTAATCACATAAATTTCAAGTAAAGAAATCAATTCCTGCAAATACCATAAATCATTCAAACTTAAAAATAATAATCAAAAGCAAATAACATACACCAAGTTTCATCATAGAGATCCCATCAAGTCTAAGAAGCACATACACGTTTTTTCTCTTCTTTTTTTTCGATGCAAGACATAATAAAAACGTGTGACAATAAATCTGAAAATGTTCAAATGCAGTACAATAAACCAAACATGATGAAAAATATTGTAAGCATCCTACCCCATACTTAAATCTCACATTGTCCCCAATGTGAAAAATAAGAAGGGATAAAAACAATACTTACAATGTAAAATGATGATGCAGGTCTCTGGCGTGTCTACTCGAAGGGAGGAGTTGGATCACGAGGAAAATGCAGGTTGTTCGGGTATAGAAATGCCCGAACATCTGGCGATATACGTCGCCGTACAGCCCCTCCGAAACATAATAGCGTTTATCCTGCTCGGTCAACCTCTGCTCTATCCTCTCTTGGTGAATCGCTATCCTCTGTTGGCCTAGCTGCAACTGATAGATGTCATCCACCAATGTATCCATGGTAGTTGTTCTCCTGCGTCTGAGTCTGGGAGCACCTGGGAGCACGTGAAGACGATGCTCCTCCTGCAGGCATACCTGGAGGACGTGTACCTGTACCTTACTCCTCATCTCGATCACAAAATCGTCTGCCTCAATGGTAGTCTCCATATCCTCATCCTCATCTCGGGTAGCATCATCATCATTTGGATGCCCTACAACCTCCTCATCAGAACTCTCAGGCTCTAAAGCCTCCCTCCAAAATCTCCTCTCTTTGATAGTGTACTCGTAACTCCACTCAATACCATACACCTCATCCCAAGGCATGGCTACTCTAAAGGGTTGCTTACCCTTCTGTATCAGAATCTTCCTATGCACTAAGTGTTTCCTCCCCACAACAACTGGCAAATTTGGGACCTCTAAATCAGAAAGGTCAATATCAAGTCTCTTGGCAACATGGGTGATCATTCCACCCACACAAATAAATCCGGCACTCTTCTTGGACACCTTTTTCAGGTGCTCAAGCATCAAAGTAGCAGAGTCCGGAGTGCAATCATGTGCAATGCACTACAATACTAACAACTCACCAAGCAGAACCGTATGTTGCGTCTCACGTCGAGGTAACATCACCTCGCTCAAAATCCTATGGGCTAGCCTGAAAGAGAAGTTCACAATGAACTTGCACTTCGCCTCTCTGACCTTCCACTAACTAGCAAAACCCATCGGTTTAGCGAGCTCGTGCCAGAATGCACACTGATCCACCTCACCATCAAAAGCATACAACTCACTACGCGGGAAATGAAACAAGTCTCCAAAGTCACATTTAGACATTTCATAATCGTTATTCATGAGCCTAAACTTTACACATTTACTTCCATTTCCACCTTTAAACACAAACGTACTCAAGAATTCCAAAGTCAATTCCGCATAATTTGGTTCCTTGATAGCAATCAAATGTCTAACACCCCAAATCCGTAGGATCGAGGTGCTACTGGGCTAGGATCTCACAATGGATCTTGACCTAGCCTGACAACAAGTTCACTGAATCTTACAACAAGGCACAAATAGATTAAAGCAAAACACAAAACTTATATATATATATATATATATATATATATATATATATATATATATATATATATATATATATATATATATCAAAAGGTAATACAAAGTAACCGCTGAGTACAAAATCAAAGTATATATCCGTACAACAAAAAACCCCATAACCCACGATATCGCCCCAGTGTACGGAACCCTCAGCGGATCACCCCTCTAGATCACTCTGCAGCTCTCCTAACCTGCAAAGCATCTACAACACGGTATAAAACCGTTAGCTAACCATACACATATATATAAGAAGATGCTAGAGCACAAACACACATCAGGAATCATAACACACCATCATGCTTTCACACATTTACCCAGTTTATTATCTTTATAACGTCAATCACTCAAATAGTATATATATCTGCATATGAATATATGTGACATGAGGAATGCGTGTAATCCTCGCCTCTGCTATAAAGCATAAAATAAACACCACTCATGCATACATCCAATATAAGGATGGTAGCTAAGTAAGTCCTATGGACTTACCTCGAACTCAGAAGTAATCTCAACCACGATCTCAAACACGGTCCACTCCAATCTAGAGGACAACACTGCCTAATAACAAGGCATAACAATATATCAACTCATATCCATCAAAGGGGTCACACCTAGACCCAAGGGATCCATAAGGATCATATCATAACTCATAAGCCTCAAAGCCATAACCGGCATAAACGATATCATGATCATCCTCATTCTATCCTCATACACATATCTAGCATGCTACTAACCCGCTCATACTAGGAAAGGAAAGGATCTACCTAACTCTAAGTAGACCCGGGACAAGACGCACCTGCGTGACAAGAGAGACACAGGGGCGGAATAAGGCAACCCACAGGCGCGGTGACAATGCCCGCAGGCAACGCAGGCGCTGTGACACAGCTTCCGCAGGGGCGGCGGCTTTCATGCGCGGGGGCGACGACAGTGCAGAATGTGATCCCGCGATTCCTCTTCGGCTCTTCACGTGATCAAACCACGTCTTCTCTCATCCAAAACCAAGTACATACATATACATACACATACCAACATCAATCTATGATCAATTCATCTAATCCTAAGCTAAGGGAGATGGAATCAAAGAAGAAGAGAAGGAGAAGAAGAAAAAGACTTACCACACTTGTGGTCCTAGGCTGCACAGAAGATCAACAACCAACACAGCTAGCTCTCAAGCTCATCACAACATCCAACATCATCAACATCATCATCCTCACAATCAAAACACTTCCAAACTCAAGAACACTCACACACAAGATCAAGGAGAAGAAAGAAGGAAGCAAGAAGGACGTAGGAGGTCTGGAACAGGAAATGAAGGTGAAACCCTTGCCCAGCAAGGTAAGAAGAAAGTAAGGAAAAGAGGGTAAAGCACGAGTCAACCGGTCAACAAAACCGGCTGCAGCCGCAAGGAACCAGGGGTGGGTTCCCTGGGCCGCGGGAGTGGAAACCCTCTGGGGCGGCACACAAGCCCGCGGGGGCGGCTAAGGTCAAAACTCGGTCCAAAAGACTAAGGCTCTTACATCTCACCCCCCTAAAAACAAGTTTCGTCCCGAAACTTGTAAAATCCTCAAACCACTCGGACTCACAAGCCGAGGTACAACTCTCTCTATAACCTCAAACATAAGCATGGAGGAAATCATCAACTCCGGCAACAAAACACTATCCAAGGCATAGAGGAAAACCATCTCTAGCCAAACCATAAACACATCACAAGGCATAGAGGAATCACATCTCTAGCCGTATCATACTCATAACAGAAAGGCATGGAGGAAAAACATCTCCAGTAACACTATGTCCATCAAAATAGCATGGAGGAATAACATCTCTAGCCGAATCCTAAACGTATCACAATAGCATGGAGGAAAGAGCCATCTCCAGCTATAAACAATAATCATACTAGCACAATAAGATCTAATAAGATCATATATCACATCAAAGCTAGTATGAAAATAAACACATCATAGCATATAAGCATATAAACGCATAATACTCACCAAGATAGTACTAAGATCTACTCGGTGATCCTACTAGTACACCTATCTCGGCATAGAACTCCGGATAGTTCCTCTGGATACTATCCTCAGTCTCCCATGTAGCCTCATCAGGTCATCGTCTCGACCACTGTATCCTCAGCATAGGAATGTCCTTCGAACGCAAGCTTCTCATACCTCGTTCTAGGACTGCAATAGGGTGCTCAACAAAGGTGTGGTCCGGCTCGACCACCAAATTATCATAACTCACAATATGTCTCGGATCTAGTATATACTCCCTCAGCTGAGACACATGAAATACAGGGTGAACACCCTCTAATCTCGGAGGCAAGGCTAATTTGTATGCTGCGCTCCCAACCCGATCCAGAATCTCGAACGGTACAACATATCGGGGGCTTAACTTCCCCTTAATGCCAAAACGTCTAACACCTCGTGTCGGAGACACTCTCAACCACACATGGGCACCTACTCTGAACTCTAGAGGTCTACGCCTCCTATCAGCATATGACTTCTGACGGCTCTGCGCAGTCAGCATCCGCTCTCTAATCAGTGCTACTCGAGCCACATCATCCTGAATCTGATCAGGTGTCAAACCACTAACACTGCTCTGCTCATCCCAACATAATGGAGTACGACATCTTTGCCCATATAGTGTCTCATATGGGACCATCCTAATAGATGCATGTCAGCTGTTGTTGTATGAGAACTCAACTAGTGGGAGATGTTCCGTCCACACTTGTCCCCAATCCAACACACAAGCTCGCAACATATCCTCCAGGGTCTGAATGGTCCTCTCTAACTGACCATCTATCTGACGATGGAACGCAGTCGTGAAGTGCAAACTCGTCCCCAGGGTAGTCTGAATCTACTGCCAGAACCTCGAGGTAAATCGCCCATCTCTTGTCTAAGACGATCGTCCTCGGTACACCATGGAGTCTCACTATCTGCTTAGTGTACTCCTCAGCTAATCTGCTCACAGTCCACGTCTCCCTAATAGGAATGAAACGTGTCGTCTTTGTCAATCTTGTCCTCTATAACCCAGATAGCATCAAAACTCCGGCTCAGTCTCATCCCAGTCACAAAGTCCATGGTGACGTCCTCCCACTTCCTCTGTGGAACAGGAAGTGGATGGAGCTCACCTCCAGATCTGCTATGCTCTATCTTGACCTGCTGACAGGTCGCACACTGCGCTACAAATCTGGCCACATCGGGCTTCAGCCCTCCCCACCAATATAGATGTCTCAAATCCTGATACATCTTACTCGTACCTGGGTGTACAAGAATAAGGTGTACTAGTGAGCCTCCTGTAAAATCCTCTGACGTAGATCCGCAATCAGCGGGTACACAGACGCGACCGCGGCGTCTCAATACTCCATCTGCTCCTAGCACGAACTGTGGTGCCTTCATCCCGAGACATCCTATCTCGTATCCTCATCAGTGTCGGGCAGGTCTCCTGCTTCTGTTGGATCTCACTCTACAGATCAGGAAGAACCTCTAAAGTATGCAGCTGGGCATCCTCATCAGGAAACTGGATGTCCAACTCTAACCAGATCAAGGTCTCTCTGCTAACTGATGTTGAACTGTCAGCCTCGCAATCGCCTGCTCTCGAGGTGTCTTCCTGCTCAAGGGCGTCGCCGACAACGTTCGCCTTCCCTGGATGGTACAGAATCTCCAGATCAAATCCTTGATCAGCTCGAGCCACCTACACTGGCGGTTATTCAATTCCCGCTGCGTGAAAATGTACTTCAGACTCTTATGGTCTTGTGAAGATCTGACATGTAGCACCATACAGGTAATGTCTCCAGATCTTCAGATGCATGAACTACCGCTGCCAACTCCAGATCATGAGTCGGGTAGTTCTTGCTCATACGTCTTCAGCTGTCGAGACGCATAAAGCAATCACTCCTGCCTCGCTGCATCAACACACATCCCAAGCCTAGACTTGGATGCATCACTGTAAACCACAAAATCCTCTGTACCCTCTAGTTGTGCCAAAATAGGAGCAGAAGTCAAACGTCTCTTTCAGCTCCTCAAAACTCTGCATATAATGATCAGACCATACAAATCTTGTAGTCTTCCTCAGTAGACTCGTCAGTGGACGTGCAATTACAGAAAATCCCTCCACAAAGCGTCTGTAATAACTGGCTAGGCCAAGGAAGCTACGTACTTCCTTGACTTTCGTCGGTGTAGTCCAAGCTGCTACTGCCTCAATCTTGGCCGGATCCACCTTGATTCCTTCAGCTGATACAACATGACCGAGGAATGCTACCTCTGGCATCCAGAACTCACACTTAGAGAACTTAGCATTAAATTTTTATCCCGTAAAACCTGCAATACAGTCATCAGTTGTCATGCATGCTCCTCTCTACTGCGAGAGTACACTAGAATGTCATCTATGAAGACCACCACAAACTGATCCAAGAAGTCGATGAAGATACTGTTCATCAACTCCATAAAAACTGTTGGCGCATTCGTAAGCCCAAATGGCATCACTACAAACTCGTAGTGACCATATCTGGTCCGGAATGTTGTCTTGTGCACATACTCCTCTCTCACCCTCAGCTGGTGATATCTTGAGCGCAGGTCAATCTTGGAGAACACAGTCGTTCCTTGAAGCTGATCTAACAAATCATCAATACGAGGAAGTGGATACTTGTTCTTGATGGTCACCTTGTTCAGCTCTCTATAATCTATACACAACCTCAACGATCCATCCTTCTTCCGTACGAAGAGGACAGGTACTCCCCATGGGGACACGCTAGGGCGAATGAAGCCCTTCTCAGCCAACTCCTCAAGTTGCTTCTTCAGCTTCAGCATCTCGATAGACACCATCCGGTATGGGGCCTTCGAGATCGGTCTCGTACCAGGCTCTAACTCAATACTGAAGTCCACACTCCTCTGAGGCGGCAAACTGGACGGCCCAACAAATACATCTGCAAAATCACAGACCACTGGGATATCCTCTAATGTTGGACTCTCCCCCTCCTTCGTGGCATAACACCAGAAGGCCTCACAACCATGTGCAATCAGTCTAGCTGCCCGTATCGCACTGATAATCGTGCTTGTCTTTCCAAGTTCCCAACCTCAAAAATCCTCTATCTGACCTAACTCGGCAGAGAGGGTAACAGTCCTCCTACCTACATCTAAGACTGCAGAATGTTTATCCATCCAATCCATACCTAGAATGACTTCTTCATGCTCTAATGGCATGACAAAGAAGTCAACTAGTAACACACGAGTCCCTACAGAAATGGGACAACTATGAATCTCACGGGTACCTCTGACCCTACCACCATCGGGTAACCCTATAATAAAGGGCATCCCCTCAACCGTATCTAGACTCAGACGCTCTACACAGGCATCAGAAATAAAAGAATGCGTAGCACCAGTATCAAATAAGACTCTAACAGGTAAACCATGAATCAGAATGGTACTTGTAGCAGTCGGTGCATGTGTCTCCTCTGCACTCCTCAGCTCAAAAACTCGACCTTGTGGTCCTCTGGTATCAGTGGTGCTCCCACCACGACCTCTGCCTCTACTCGGCCCAAGAGCAAATCCCTGAGTCGTAAGGCGATTTGGGACCCTCTGCTGTTCATGTGTCTGTTGCTGCTGAGGTGGCCTCTGCCCACCTCCCGCTGCACTAGCAGGAGAAGAACCCTGCTGAGATGAAGCTCCGCCTTGTCGGCAGTAAACAGCTCTGTGACCTTGTCTACCACAGGTGTAGCAAGTCACTAGTGGCCTCGTGCACTCGGGCCTCATATGTCCCGGATCACCACAGTTAAAACACTAACGTCCCTTATCTGCAACCAGTGCAGATGAGGGGTGACTCTAGCGTCTCTGACCTCGCCAAACACTAGCAGCACCACTAGTATCACTGGTCTGCCCAATACGTTGTCTCTTCTCAAACCCTCCGGTCTGAGAAGCTCTCCTCTGTCCAGCTCTATCTCTCTCATACTCAGAAACTCGGTCCTGATAATCAACCAATATCTCACAGTGAAACCCTGCCATGTAAGTCCGGGTAGCATCCCTCAGTCGTCGGGAGAACAAATATACATGCTGATCTGCAGGAGGTGCAGCTGGACCCAACAAGGTCAGCTCCTCCTGGAACCTCCTGATAACCTCGGAGACTAGTACATCCTCAAACCCAACCTCCACAAAATCCTGCAGTTTCTCCCTCCTCAGTGAGGCAGGGCATAAACGCTCTCTAATCAGGGTCCTCATCTGATCATAACTACTAACCTGACCCCGTACAGACCTCCACCAATGCTGTGCCAAATCCCTGAACAAAGTCTGTACCAACTCGATCTGTCTGTCCATTGGACATCTAATGGACTCCAGAGCTGAGTCCACATGTCCAATCCAGAGCTCAACCTCTAACCCCACCTTCCCAATGAAAGGGGGTACACCCATCCAGTGGAATTCCTTCAACCAGGTATCTGGTCTAGGCCTTCTATACTCCTCCCGAACTTGAGTAATATCAGCAGCATGTGCTTGTACAGCTGGCACCTGAGTCACTCTGTGGGATCTCTCAGATGGTCCCTTCTGTGCCTGTAAATCTGGGGCACGTCTACCGGCTCTGGCAGCCTCCTCTACTCGTCTGATATAAGCATGGAACTCAGATCCTCCCATGGAGACACGATCAGAATCACCAGACTGGGCTTTCTGTGACCCCTGTCTCTCAGCTGCACCGTTCCTAGTCTCAGGAACGGCACTCTCAGCAACCTCCTCGTGAATCTCTCCCGCTGCCTGTGAACCACCAGCAGGAGTCCTACCACGTCCTCTACCTAGAGAGGGTCTACCTCTATCTCGTCTAGCTGCAGGTAAGGCTCTAGTCTGAACCATCTATAGAAGACGTAAACCTAACTTAGAAGGCTATATATATATGCCATATGTATAGATATATATCAAATCAATCACAACATAATATCTATATATATCTATACTGTCGAGGTCTTCAGAGGGGCGATGGCTCACGTACACGGTATCCCAAAACATTTGTACTCATTTCAAAACCAAAACCTTTTGAAAAGTCAGACCCCTTTCGGGTTCTGTTTATTTATCTATTCGAACTTTATTGCATACTACAAGTGTCATTGTTGTCAACCTGGGCTCTGATACCAACTTTGTAAAACCCCAAATCCGTAGGACTTGAGGTGCTACTGGGCTAGGATCTCACAATGGGTCCTGACCCTAGCCTGATAACAAGTTCACTGAATCTTACAACAAGACACAGATAGATTAAAACAAAACATAAAACTGATATATATATATATACACACACATATCAAAAGGTAACAGAGAGTAAACGTTGAGTACAAAATCAAAATATATATCCGTACAATATAAATATCCCATATCCCACGATATCGCCCCAGTGTACGGAGCCCTCAGCGGATCACCCCTCTGGATCACTCTGCAGTTCTCCTAACCTGAAAAGGATCTACAACACGGTATAAAACCGTTAGCTAACCATACACATATATAAGAAGATGCTAGCGCACAAACACACATCAGGAATCATACCACATCATCATGCTTTCACACATTTACCCGGTTTATTATCTTTATAACGTCAATCACTCAAATAGTATATAGATCTGCAAATGAAAATATGTGACACGAGGAATGTATATAATCCTCGCCTCTGCGTGCAATAGCTATCTGAAGTGGTATCAGCGCACCTTCCCGTATACAATAAGGAGTGGTCAATGCCCTTCCCGTATACCAGATCTAACTAGACTACAGAGAACTTCCCATACTCCACTACGGGATGAAAGGTAAGTTGTCACAACCACTACAATGGGCGGTCAATATATCATAGGTCGGTAATAAACTATATCGCATGCTATAAAGCATATAACAAACACCACTCATGCATACATCCAATATAAGGATGGCAGCTAAGTAGTCCTATGGACTTACCTTAACCTCAGTAGTAGTCTCAACCACGATCTCAAACACGGTCTAATACAATCTACAGGACAACACTGCCTAATAACAAGGCTTCCATGTTCTAACCTCATACACCTAGACCCAAGGGATCCATAAGGATCGTATCCTAACTCATAAACCTCAAAGCCATAACCGGCATAAACGATATCATACTCATCATCATTCTAACCTCATACACGTACCTAGCATGCTACTAACCCGCTCATACTAGGAAAGGAAAGGATCTACCCAACTCTAGGTAGACCTAAGACAAGACGCACCTGCGTGACAGAAAGACGCAGGGGCGGAAGAGGCAAACCGCAGGCGCGGCAAGGCTCAGCCGCAGGTGCGGTGACAATGGCCGCATGCAACGCAGGCACGACGCAGGCGTTGTGGCACGATTTCCGCAGGGGCGGCGGCTTCCAGGCGCGGGGGCGGCGACAGTGCAGAATGTGATCCCGCGACTCTTCTTCGGCTCATCACGTGATCAAATCACGTCTTATCCATTCCAAAACCAAGTACAGACATATACATACACATTCCAACATCAATCTATGATCAATTCATCTAATCCTAAGCTAAGGAAGATGGAATCAAAGAAATGAAGAAGAGAAGAACGAAGAAGCACAGAGCCTACCACACTTGTGGTCCTATGCAGCAAGGAATGATCAACAGCACACTAACACTGGATCTCAAGCTCAACAACCACATCCACTAACATCAACATCATCAAAACCACATCAATTCTCTTCCAAACCCAAAGGGAAATCAAGAACAAGATCAAGGAGGAAGAATGAGAAGCAAGAAGGACGTATGGTAGCTAGGAAATGAAGTGAAGAACCCTTGATCACGAAGCCAAGGTAAGGTTAAGAAGGGAGGGTAAAGCATGGTCAATTGGTCAATAAAACCGTCTGCAGCCGCAAGAAACCGCGGGGGCGGTTCCCTGGGCCGCGGGAGCGGGAACCCGTTGGGGCGGCACACAAGCCCGCGGGGGCGGCTAAGGTCAATCTCGGCTAAAGCCTAATCTCGGGTAAGGCAAACTCGGTGCAAAAGACTATGGCTCTTACAATGGCAAAGGTCGTGGTGATGCGGGAGCATCTCAAGACCTAGCCCGAGTCGAGATCATCATCATGAAAGATAGGAGTGAGCATCATTCTAAGGAGAAGAAGAGGTGGACTTAAACACATTTCTAGGGGAGAAATGAAAGCCAAGCCTAGAAATGGAATGAAGTCCATTTCTAGAAGAGATAAGAAGATCATTCCTAGAAATGATGTGAAGACCATTTCCGGAGACACCTTGAAGACTATTGATTGGAGATGGAAGATTGGTCCAGAAGAAGAGCTCAAAGCTTGCAAATGCCACGAGAAGATGAGAAGAAATGCCTTGGATGTTTTATGGCTAATTTGGTCTTATTTTATTGTTAAATAAAGCCTTAATTAGATCTATCATTTTTCAGCCCATATTTGGACTATTTTAATATTGGGCTTGCTTTTATTTTATTTATTTTAATAGTTTAGATAAGATTTAGATATGATCATATCTTTTAAAGGTAGATCTTATCTTATTTTATCTTGTTAGTTTGATCTTATCTCTTAAAGATTTGATCTTATCTTGTAGCTAGAAGATCCTATCTCTTAAAGATTCGATCTTATCTCTTTGTATTTTATCTTTTCTTTTTAATTAGTTTGGGCTCGATATTAGATCAAGCCCATAGCCCATGTAACTCAACTTGGACGTCCTCCATGGCCTATATAAGGCAAGTTGGACGTTCATTTTCAATCAGTGAATGAATAAACAAATTTGATACTTTTTAGTATTTCCTCTCGAGGGATTCGAGTCTTGATTAGGTGAGATGCCTTTTCAAAACCCTGGACGGGTGAGAGGCGCATCCAGTTTAGTCTAGTAGCTAGAAGAAACGTCCAGCCCCGGTGAGAGGCTTGGGTTGAGCGTTATTCGAACTCTAGGCGACTTCTTTGTGTTCTTGACCTCATTCTACCGGCCACCGAGATTAAAGGAAGGGTCGCTACTGCGAGAGGAAGGCTCTTTCACTATCCAGCACGATCCAACTCCAACCATTGGATCCGTCATCCATCAATCCACACGTCTATCTCATCATCTCCACGCCCATTCCATCTTCTTGTTAGCCTAAGTTTGTGGTGTTGAAAGATCGGGAACCCTTACGGCTTATCCCCGTATCACGTGGTGATAGTGTAGTAGGGACTAGAGGGACTTAGGCTAGAGCATTTGAGTTGAGGAGCGCAGATCAGCCGAATGTACCCACGTCCACGGGTACTATCTGGATTAAGGACGCACATGTCCGAGTTTTGTTTGATACAAGGGCAACCCTCTCTTTCATATTAGATGCTTGTGTAGCTAGGTTGTCCTTGGATACTGTAGTTGGGATACCCTTCGTAGTAGGGCTACCGAATGTGAACAAGGTCAACGGTACTCGGGAAATTCATAACTTCCTGATCCGTTTGGGAAACCGTGAATGGTTGGTGGACTTCCTAGTGATGCACCTGGTGCTTGAGGATGTCATTCTAGGGATGGACTGGATGGTCAAGTATGGGGCAATACTTGACATAGGCAAGAGGACAGTGACGGTTACATCGGTAGAGGGACCTCGGGAAGGCAGGAGTAGTGATTAGTGTAGTTAGAGCAGCACGACTGGTCGGGCAGGGTTGTCAGGCCTTCTGGTATTATACTATGAAGGAACAAAAGGGTCCAAGGCTATAGGACATACCAGTAGTGAGAGAGTTCACCAAGGTGTTCCGGGATGACTTCCCCGGCCTACCCCATAGCGGAGCGTAGATTTCAGCATTGAGTTGAAGCTTGGCGCGAGACCGATCTCGAAGGCTCCCTACCGGATGACACCTATAAAGATGGCAGAGATGAAGAAGCAGTTAGAGGAGTTGGCAGAGAAAGGGTTCATCCGACTTAATGTCTCTCCTTGGGGTGCCCCGGTACCGTTTGTGAGAAAGAAGGATGGATCCATGAGATTTGTGATACGGGGTTAGCCGTGAGGTTGCCCGATCTTTGAACACCAAGACTCCGCACACAAGAAAGAATGAAAAAGAAAAGAAAATGGAAAAGAAAATATGGATGATGATCCGATGATGATGAAAGGATCGATAGATGGATAGATCTGGTCGAACCCTTAAGACAACCAATAGTACACTAGGGAAACAAAGGCCCTAAAACACAACTTTGGATTAATAAAAAAGTATTTCCTCTATAATCCCACACAAAGGGGAAGACGATTATCCCCAGAGCACGAGAAGTCGCCTGAAGGTGATCGGGAGCACCAACTTGTCAATTCAAGTGACACAGCTCAAAACAGTTCAAGCTGCTTGGCGAATGAGAATCTACTCTCTCAGTTCAATAGGATTCCACCCATTCGTTCTCGATTCCACGAGAGAGAAAATACTAAAAGTATCTTGTGTTTTTATAAATGATTGAAGTGAGTAAAAGGGACGGCCAAACTATGCCTTATATAGGTAAAAAGGGCGTCATCTAGGGTTTCACATAACGGACGGGCTTGCAATCTAATCTAAAGCCCAAACAAAAAAAAGATAAGATTAAATCTTAAAAAGATAAGATCATATCTAGGGCTGAAAAATCTAACCTAAAAACACCAAAACAAAATAATTAAAAGAGTCTAAAATATGGACTAAAATTATAGATCTAATTAAGGCCTTATTTAACAATTAAATAGGCCCAACTAGATATAATAAAAACGTCCAACTAGCTCTTATTTTCATGTAGCCTTTGCAAGCCTCTCGAGCTCTCCTCCTTGCCCGTGCATACGTGATCATGCATATCATCTCCCATCTCCAATCAATGGTCTTCAATGTATCTCCGGAAATGGTTTTCACATCACTTCCATGAATTATCTCCTTCACATGTTGAGGCATATCTTTAATCCTTCCTCTCCTTCTCCTTAGTGTGATCAACACTCGATGCTTCCTAGCTTCCATGTTCATGATCTCCATTCGGGCTAGGTCCTGAGATGCTCCTGCATCACTTTGCATAGATTACAGATAGTTGAACTGGTAACGATCAAGAGCAAGTATCTTTACCCCGTATCGATGGCTTGCTAGACTAGTTGCAGGGGGCCTCAGTCTTCTCGAGGATCGACTTGAGGTCAAGATATCACCAGATGAGGGTGAGGGATCAGGATATCCCTAAGACATCTTTCCGGACCAGATACGGTCATTATGAGTTTGTGGTGATGTCATCCGGGCTCACTAATGCGCCGGCCGTGTTAATGGAGTTGATGAATGGAATATTCATCGACTACCTATACTAGTTTGTATTAGTCTTTATTGACGATATCTTGGTGTATTCCCGGAAACGGGATGGGAATGCAGGACACTTGAGGACGGTGTTATAGGTACTACTGGACAACCACCTATATGCTAAGTTGTCCAAGTGTAAGTTTTGGATGTCAAATGTAGCCTTTTTGGGTCATGTGGTGACGGCCGAGGGGATCAAGGTTGATCCGGCCATGATTGAGTATGTTTCGCCATGGCAGCCTCCTAGGAACGTTAAAGATGTGTGTAGTTTTCTAGGGCTAGCTGGGTATTATAGACGGTTTGTGGAAGGGTTCTCAGTCATTTTCCGACCACTAACTGATCTATTGAGGAAGACCACTCGTTTTGTGTGGTCTGATCCCTGCTAGAGATGTTTCGAGGAGTTGAAGAGGAGGTTGACTTCCGCTCCGATCTTAGCCTAGCCAGAGAGCACAAAGGACTTTGTGGTGTACAGCGATGCATCCAATCCGGGCTTCGGGTGCGTATTGATGCGGAGGGGTAAGGTTATAGCATATGCGTCTCGCCAGTTGAAGACATACGAGGACAACTACCCCACTCATGACTTGGAGTAGTAGCAGTAGTGCACGCCCTCAAGATTTGTTGTCACTACTTGTACGGGACTACTTGTCACATCTTCACATACCATAAGTTAATCTAAAATATATGTTCACTCAGCGGGAGTTGAATAACCGGCAGAGGAGATGGCTTGAGCTGATTAAGGACTTTGATCTGGAAGTCTTGTATCACCCGGGGAAGAAGAATTTAGTCGCCGATGCCTTTAGTAGGAAGACGCCTCAAGAGAAGACTATTGCTCGTTTGACGGCTCAACCCGAGCTACAGAGGTATCTTGTCCGACTGGAGGTAGAGATTCAGTTCCCCGATGCCGACCGGCACCTAGGTGCATTGGAGTTGGTGTCGGACCTGTTGGACGAGATCCGACGGAAGCAGGATATCTGCCCTACCATATCCATGACCTGGGAGAGAATATCCCACGATGAGGCGACACAGTTTGTGGTAGGTGGGGATGCAGTGATGAGACGCCAAGGGCGTGTTTGTGTTCCTTTTGATGAGGAGTTGAGACAGCGGATGCTACAGGAGGCTCACTTTACACCTTACTCGGTACACCCACGTTTCAGTAAGATGTACAGAGATATCAGACGTTCCTATTGGTGGAGCGGTCAAAAACCGGACGTGATTAAGTTTGAGGCCCAGTGTGTGACCTGTCAGCAGGTCAAGATTGAGCATCACCAACCAGGAGGGGAGCTCCACCCACTTCCGGTTCCGCAATGGAAGTGGGAGGATATATCGATGGACTTCGTCACAAGATTGAGGTCGAGCCGGAGTTTCGACACTATATGGGTTGTGGTGGACAGACTCACCAAGACCGCCCGTTTCATTCCCATTAAGGAAATGTGCCGGTGGGTCGGTTAGCAGAGGAGTTCACGAGACAGATCGTGAGACTACATGGAGTGCACCGGACCATCGTGTCGGATAGAGATGGACGGTTCACTTCGAGATTTTGGGAGCAGGTGCATACCGCCTTAGGGACCAGTTTGCATTTTACCACCGCTTATCACCCGCAATCAGATGGTCAGTCAGAGAGGACCTGTAAGAGCCGTAGTCTTTCGGGCCGAGACCGGACCTTGGCCGAGCTTAGCTTTGGCCGAGGTTGGTCTTGCCGCCCCTGCGGCTGCTTGGACCGCCCCTGCGGGTTCCGGCGGCTACAACCGTCTTCTTTGACCTTGTTGACCCGTGCTTTACTCTTTGCTTTGCTCCTTCTTACCTTTGGCTGATCAAGGGTTCTTCATCTTCTTCTCCAGCTTCTCTCCACGTTCTTTGCTTCCCTTGCTCCCTTGGATCTTGTTCTTGAGTTGTGGAAGAGTTTTGTGTGTGTGTTACCTTGTGTGAGTGTTGGCTGAGGTTATGCTGGGCTTGGAAACCAGCCTTGGTAGCAGTTGAGCTCTCCTGCAGCCTTAGACCACAAGTGTGGTAAGGGTTCTTCTCCTCTCTTCTTTCTTTCTTTCTTTCCTTCATAGCTTAGGATTAGATGATTGCCTAGGCATGTTCTGATGTTGTATGTGTATGTATGTGTTTGGGATTGGCTTTGGATGAGAGAAGACGGGGATTGATCACGTGAAAGACCGAGTAGAAACGCAGAATCACGCTCTGCGCAGTCGCCGCCCCCGTGGCCGTGAGTCACCGCCCCCGCGGAGACTTGTCCAGGCGCCAGCGTTGCGCCAGCGGCGTGCCAGCGGCCGCCCACGTTCCGTGTCACCGCCCCCGCGGCCACATCCCGCCGCGCCCGTGGCCACCTGCTTTCGCCCCTGCGTCCCTTATGACCCGCAGGTGCGTTTTGTCCCGGATCTACCTAAGGCTAGGTAGATCTTTTTCCTTCCTAGTATGAGTGTTAGTAGCCTGCTAGGTGCGAGTTGAGGTTAGAATGAGTTGAGTACGGAACTGTTATGCCGGTTACGGCCTTGAGGATTACGAGTTGGAATATGATCCGTATGGATCCCTTGGGTCTAGGTGTGACCCCTTGTATGGATATGTATATGATGTATGTGTTATATCTTGGTTAGGTTGAGTTGATCTCTAGAGCGGAGCCGAGTATTCTGAGTATGTGACTCCCGAGGTTGAGGTAAGTCCATAGGACTTACTTAGCTGCCCTCCATATACTGGATGTGTGCCTGAGTGGTGGATGTTATGCTTTATAGCCCGTATGATATATTGTATTACCGACCTATGGTCTATTGACTGCCCATTGTAGGGCCGTGACAACTTGTCCATTCATTCCGTTGGGAGTCTGGAGGTTCTCTACGGGCAGGTCAGTATGGCTCAGTGGGCCGGACACCTGTCCACTCCCATAGGGTACACGGGAGGTGGTACCGGATCCCCACTCCAGCTGGCACTATTCCCGAGAGGCGAGGGTTATATTCCTCGTGTCACATACGTTCATATTGAGTTATTATTTATACGTTGTATGCGCCGGACTAGTATTATAAGATAATAAAATGGGTAAATGTGTGACAACATGTTTATATGTTTAAGTTCTGACGTGTGCAGAGTGATCCAGACGGGGCGATCTGTTGAGGGCTCCGTACACTGGGGTTTACTCGTGGATGGATATTTTGGATATGTATATATATATGATATGTTTTTTGGTACTCAGCAGTTGTATAAACCTTTTGACATGTTTATATATCAGTTTTATGTTTTGGTTTTAATCTGTTGGTGCCTTGTTGTAAGATCGGTGAAATTGTTGTCAGGCTAGGGTCAGGATCCATTGTGAGATCCTAGCCCGGTAGCACCTCGAGTCCCGCGGATTCAGGGTGTTACAGGACCATCCAGACCTTGGAGGACATGTTGAGAGGTGTATTGGATTGGGGATAGGTATGGCCCGATCACCTCCCTCTAGTGGAGTTTTTATACAACAATAACCATCACTCGTCTATTGGTATGACTCCCTATGAGGCATTATACGGCTGGAACTGCCGTACACCACTATGCTGGGAGGATGCTAGTGAGGCCGGAGGAGTCACTCTAGTGCAGATACAGGATGACATGGCTCGGGTAGCCTTGATCCGAGAGCGCATGCTAGCAGCCCAGAGTCGCCAGAAGTCTTATGCCGATAAGAGGCGCAGACCGTTGGAGTTCCGAGTCGGTTCACACGTATGGCTAAGAGTATCACCGACTCGAGGTGTAAGGCGTTTTGCCATTAAGGTGAAGTTAAGTCCCCGATATGTCGGACCCTTTGAGATATTGGAGCAGGTCGGCGAGGTCGCTTACCGATCAGCCCTCCCACCTTCCTTGGAGAGTATGCATTCGGTATTTCATGTATCCCAACTCAAGAAATACATACCGGACACCCGACACGTGGTCAGCCGTGAGGATTTGATGATGGAGCCTGATCACATTTTTGCGGAGTATCCAGTAGCTATTTTAGAGAGGAGCGTTAGACGACTACGGTCGAAGGAGATTCCAATGCTTAAGATTCAGTGGTCCCGACGGGAAATAGATGAGGCTACCTGGGAGACAGAGGATAGCATTAGGAACTCGCGGGGTAGTATACCGAGCTATTGTCGACTTTAATTTCGACGAGTTAGGTTGAGACCATTTATGTGTTAATTGTTTATTATGTTACCGCATTTTAGACTTTGAGTGATTATATATATCTTGATGTTTGCCCTCGGGATGCGTGTGATATCGGTTCGACCGGGGTTTGAGGAAATTTGCTTCTTGGAATAATAATAATAGTTATAATTCAGAAGTCCGAAACTTGGACTAATCGTACGTCACATTCAGTTTCGGGATGAAACTTATTTTAAGGGGGACTAGTGTAATAATCAGAAAAATTCTGAATTTTAGAGAATTAATTTAATCAAAATTTTTATTCTTTTTTTTTATTTATCTCAAGATCGGAAACGAATGCCCGAAATAATAACCGAATAAATTCCGATGTGGCTCGGTATGTAATCTAGTGTGAGACCGGTCAACAGGTCAAGATTGAAAACCATACACCTTGAGGAGAGCTCCACCCACTGCCAATGCCCGTAGTGGAAGTAGGAGGACATATCCATGGACTTTGTCAAGGGGCTAAGACCGAGCAAGATCTTTGACTTCATCTAGGTTGTAGTGGATAGGCTTACAAAGACCGCACGTTTCATTTCTATCAAGGAAACGTGGCCGGTGAGTCGTCTAGCCGAGGAGTTCATGAGGCAGATCTTAAGACTACACGGAGTACTGAGGACCATCCTTTCGGATAGAGATGGGCACTTTACCTCAAGGTTTTGGGAGTAGGTACATACGGAATTTGATACGAGCCTCCACTTCACCACCGCTTATCATCCTCAGTGTCACGGTCAATCGGAGAGGACCATCCATACTTTAGAGGACATGATCCCGGCTTGTGTGCTAGATTGGGGACAGGTTTGGCCAGATCACATCCTTCTAGTAGAGTTTTTCGTATAACAACAACTAGCATGCATCTGTTGAAATGGCTACCTACGAGGCATTGTATTGTCGGAGGTATCATACACCGCTACGTTGGGATGAGCCCAATAGAGTAGGGGGATTCTCCCTAGAGAAGATATACGATGATATAGCACGGGTAGCTATGATCTAATAGCGTATGTTAGCAGCGCAAAACCATGAAAATACTAGGCCGAAAAGAGGCATCAACCCTTAGAGTTCCGAGTCGTCTCCCATTTTTGGTTGTGAGTTTCCCCGACACGGGGCGTCAGAAGTTTCGGCATTAAGGAGAAGTTGATTCCCCGATATGTCGGGTCATTCGAGATCTTGGAGCGAGTTGGAGAGGTAGCTTACAAGTTAGCGCTCCCACACGCGTTAGAGAGTGTTCATCCAGTGTTCCACGTGTCTCGGCTGAGAGAGTACATACATGATCCAAGACATGTGGTCAGTTACGAGGACTTGATCGTTAAGCCGGATCATACCTTCACATAGTACCCGGTAGCGATCCTAGAGATGAGTATTAGACGCTTGCGATATAAGGATATCTCGATTTTGAGGGTTCAAATGTCTAGGCGGGGGATTGATGAGGCTACCTGGGAGACCGAGGATAGTATAAGGATCTCTTACCCTGAGGTTTTAGTATCGACATTAGGTCCGACTGGTTAGTCAACGGATTTGTACTTATGTGTTGAGTGTTTTAATGTTTATTGATAGAATGCTTGAGTGTTATCCATTTATTTGTTTGCATGTCTTGGTGTTTTAGATTGTGTACATTGACTTGTGTAGAATGAGAAGGTATTAAAGCCTTCAAGGATATCCGTAGAAATACCTCCAGTCTATAGACTTTTAGACAACCTTAGTTGCTTTAAGTTTTGGGATGAAACTTATTTTAAAGGGGACTGGTGTAAGATCCGAAAATTTTCATCTTGGAAGCTGACTTGAGTTAACAGATTATTTGAAGCGAACCCACACCGTTTAAAGGAAGTCACGTCATTGGGCAAGGTAACCACTTTTATTTGTCTTTGGGCTCCTATTTTAATAAGGGCTCAATCTGTTTTTGAAGATTGGGTTACATCCGGCCAAGAAGCTCGGGTCCTCGCTTCTTCCTTTCCCTGGCCCAAGAAGCTAGTTGACCTAGTCTCTCCTTCTTCAGTAAAAAGCAAGCCGTCCCAACACTCATGATCAACCGGCCCTCTTCTTCTCCACTTCCTATTCCTTTCTCTCCGTAGAAAAGCAGGCCGGCCTAGGGACAATCTCTTATGGTATTCTTCTACTTCATTTTCCTCCCCGAGTGTTACTTACCCGACCGGTCCAAGCTTTCAAAGAGGCATTCAAGGTAGATGTTGAGGACGACCAGCATTGAAAACTCGCGAGGACGTTAAAGTAGAGGCTGGCTTGGAGATGTTGATCGTCACACTTCCTCTGTACACAACAACAAAGAACCTTCATCCTCTCGACCTCCATAACTGATGGCCGGCAAGCTTCCTCGAGAACCAGGATCAAAGACCGCTTCCAACAACTCTCTTCCTCGATGTAGTGACTGCACAACAGGAGACACCTCCCACTTCTTCTTTTCTTCCTCGTCCGGCGTGGTATACTCCTCTCCCTCTCCTCCATTCTATTGCCTCTAGGATAGCATCTCAATGGTGTTCCTCTCACTCCATTCTTCTTTTTGTGAACAGAGTAGAGTAGAGAACCTTGCCGGTGAACCTAGTCGGCATCCCTCTTCCTCGTCTGTGTAGTCTCCGGACTAAGGTACTCGTTCTTCCTCCCTCTCCTCTCCTCGGTATGTGCTTGAGAATACAGGGTGATGTTATGATTATATCCCATGTAGGATTTGAACACCCGATATGTAGTCTTGTGAGTAATCCCCATTCTTGTCTCTCGTGAGTTTCGAACGTCCGATGTATTGGTTGTGCACCGGTTTTTCAAGAAAACCCGACTTCGAGCAGTTAAATTTGAGATATCGTTAGGTACTCTAAGCTCCTCATCCACGGTTGAATTTTTTATATGTTGTAGGTAGTATAACTTAGTTTGGGGTGTTAAAATTTGGGAAGGATCCAACGGTTATATGTAGAGTTATGAGGTTGCCAAGTTGTGATCAAGATTAAACTTAGTTTTGTTAGAAAATGTGTGATTTTGGCAAGTGTTAGGATTGATGTTATGATGATAACTATGAAATTTCTCATAGATCTTATGAATTGTTATTTAAGATATTTAAGGATGTTGATCATTCTAATTAAGTGTAGGCATGGCTAGTAAGCAAAAGAATTTTCTAGGAATTTTCAGGACTTAGTAGGGTGTGTGTATATATATATATAAACTCATTATAGGGAGGATTTTTGTTTCCTCAAATCATCTTCTATCTATTGTTGCCTACAACCATCGTTTATCTTGCTTGTTACATAGTTTTTATATTGCTTGCTTTCACTTAAACTAATTGATTATTATTGTCATACAAATCAGATACAATCTTTGTGAAATTGATTCCGTTTATACTATAGTTGATCTCGTGTATATATATATATATATATATATATATAAACTCATATAGGGAGGATTTTTGTTTTTTTCAAATCGCCTTGCATCTATTGTTGCCTACAACCATCGTTTATCTTGCTTGTTACCATAGTTTCCATATTGCTTGCTTTCACTTAAAATAATTGATTATTATTGTCATACAAATCAGATACAATCTTTGTGAATTCGATCGATACCCGTTTATACTATAGTTGATCTCGTATTCTTGCGAAAAATGTTGTTTTATTGCGGTAAAACATCTACGATCACATAATTGTATAAAAATATAACTATTAAGATTTTAGCATAACATGTGAGTATATATGACTCAGAAATATTTTGTTCTACTTACTGTGTTGGAATAGATCAATTCACCCCCCGTTTGGTTGTAACTCCGGAAACGGAATGGAAATAAATCTAATCCATATTGTTTCCTTGTTCATGGAATCATTCCATGAGGTTTTCATGCAAAATGCACTTGCTTTTCCCTATTTTGTTACCTTATACGGTATCAAAACTAATCAATTTCTAGTACAATTACTTTAAACCAAAAGGAATGATTCCCGAAAAACTTCATGAACATGGGTATACATATGGACTAGATACGTTTCCATTCCGTTTCCGTTTCCGGAGTTCAAACCAAACTGGCCCTCAATAGATTCAACTTTAGTAATCTTCCTCATAATCAAGAACCAATATGTATAAACCTATATGTATATTTGAGTATTATTTATTTTATTTATCAAAATATAACATTTATTATGTATTTTCAGAACTAATTACATTTAAATATGATATTTAAAATAAATATAACTTACTGGGATTTAAATAATTGAATCTCCTCAATAGTACAATCATCGGTAAATATCCGAGTCCCATCAGAAACATTGGGTATATTAAATTGAACTATATAAATTATAACATGTTGATATCAATATAAAATTTAAGTACTAAATATCCATAAATATTTCTGGAAGAAATATACATTGGGTATATTAATAGGTTGATTGGTAATATACTCCCTCACGTAGGTCAATAGTTGTTCACGTAATAACATAGGTTCCGGTGGATTGTCATCAAAGAGGTTGAGGTTCCTGGCTGTCCATGCTATCCAGCAATTAGTGAGGAATTCTTCTACACACGGATTACCAAAAGTAGAGTGAATCCTAGACAAGCATTCATGGGGTTGCATTGAATTCAGCAATGATAAAAGTGAAGAAATGGTAGCGTCCGTCCAAGCAAAGAAGGAGAAAGGGAACTGTAATAAGGCATGCCAAAAGACTCGGATTCAAGGTTACAACGCGAACAAATCGGCGAGTCTATGATACGTTTCATATGTAGTACTGATTTAACACTGAGATAGGATGAACATAAAAGCCAGCCAAAAACCTGCAACCTTGGCGGCAATTTTTCCTACCATATATGCGACCAGCAATTCGAATATGGATAGTTCATGTACCCAAAAATCCCAGCCAATAAGCCGATCTAACCGAAAACATTCCAATAGAAACGCAGAACTATATCAGTGCATCGGGTGGTTTAGGACAACGTTTGCTTATGGGATAGACTCATAGACATAATCGATGTAATTGTAGATGGAACAAATAAATATTCCAGAAGTTCAATATTCCATTCATCCCCAGATGCATCAATTAGTTCGGAAACCATAATATCAGGATTTACCAATGGTAGGAGCACCGGCGATGCAAGAGCATTTGTAGAAATAGGTACCCAACGATCGAGCAACCGAATTGTATGTCCCGAACCAACATGCCAACAAAGTCCCTCAAGAAGAAGCGATTTAGCTCCCCATATACTGCTCCCTGAGTAATGATAACATGAATTATCGACCTAGTTTAGTAGAGCATTTAGTTAGTTTTCCCTTTTCCGCATGCATGTTTTAGCCTTAGTTTGTGTTCTTTATACTTGTTTAGTGCAACTTTGCGAGTATAGATGTCTACACACGCTTTTGGTGTCCTTGTAGGTATTTTGGCGTGTTTTGGAGCTAAAACGATGCATTTGAGGACCAAGCCTCGGAATGGACGCTTTGGAGCGATCACGCAGGCACGGGAAAGGAGGAAAAGGCGAGCCACGAGCAAACAAGAAGGAATGCACGAGATTAGAGCAATCTCGGTCGAGATCCACATGATCTCGGCCGAGTTCCCAGATATCTCGGCCGAGATCCGAGCCATCTTGGCCGATATTCCATTCCAGAAGTTTCTGTCGGCGAATCTCGGTCTCAATCTCGGCCGAGATTTGTGCCATCTCGGGCGAGATTTCTGAGACTTGACCGAGATCACCGACCGAGATTTCCCTCATGCTGAAACACGAAGCCAATCTCGGTCCCGACATTCCAAAATCTCGATCGACGACCGAGATTTCCAACCGAGATTCCTGTGCGCCGAAATATTTTGTTCTTTTTGGATCAGGTTTGGCCCGGCCCGTTCTGTGGAAGATTGTTGGGTATAAAAGGGAAGCTCTAAATAATTTACAGGGTTCCGCTTCATTTTATTCTAAGGCTTCTATTGGAGAGTGCCGCTTTCTCCTTCTTCTTCTCCCTTGCTCTACACCATTGTCACCATTGTTGAACTACATTGAGTTTTTAGGAAAGATTCGGGCCTTTAGATTTAATTCAATTCAGATACGCTTCGCGATACTGGGAATTTGTCATTTTGTTGGTTTCATCTTAATAAAGCTGAGTACTTTCTTTATTCTCTCTTTTAGTTCTTAATATATGAATTCTTCCATTGATTTGATTATTTCTTTTGATATGTTGATTGTTGGCTAGAACCATTGTGGTTCTAAGGTGAATAGGGATTTATTTATACCTGGACTATGATGAAATAGTGTTTAATGCTTGTTTGTATAGCTTTGAAATCCTAGTGGTTAGTTAGGACTTGAACCTAGTTAGAATCCTTCTACCTAGTAACCTTAGTTGGAGTTGAGACTTACCCGGTGAAACCCCTTCTTAGATACCTTAGAGATTGACCATAGGTAATAGAGGTGAAAACCTATATTGGGTTGAGTGTGCTTAGATTCCTTCCTAAGTAGGGTAATACATGAGACTTACCCGGTAATGGTTTACCTTTCCCTTAGTTTGGAATCTGGTTTGTTTAGAATTTCCTACCTCTCTACCTTGAGGCTTACCCGGTAATAGGTGGTTGGTTTGGAACTAGATAGTCTTGAGACTTACCCGGTAATAGACTGTCAGCCTAGAAACGTTCTTCCCTAAAGCTTGTTAACCATAGATCCTTTGAGAGATGTCCTGAGTCCATGCGTATAAATAATGACCTTGAATCCTTTGAATCCGCTTTCTCTTTTATTGATATATCTTTCGTTTGTTTGTTTACTTAGTTTTCAATCAAATCCGATATTTGATTGCGAACTCTACAAAATCCATTAAAATCTTTTTGATTTTTCTTCCCTTCTTTTCCAACCTCTTTCTTTTACTTTGATTTACACTGTTTTAGATCACATTTATAATTCAGACACTTGGTCCCTGAGATCGACCTTGGAATACTTATCCTTACTGTAATTGACCCATACACTGTGGGTTCGCTACAATTTGGGTGTTTATTTCTTGTTTTATAAATTTAAAGCATATCGTGGTTTTTACTAACCTGTGAACTTTTATCATTATTGATAAAAGTTTATAGGGGTGTTAAAATAGCTAACAAGTAACTAGGCCTAGATCCATGAGAAGAAGTGAGAAAATCTGAGTGTCGATAATACCTGGATTTGAGGACTGGTGAAGCATTGAATCTTGCTTGGTAAGTAGGTTTCATCCTTGTATAGCTAAGAGTGATTGGTTGAAAACTCTCATATCTCGAAAACCCATACCACCTTGAGCTTTTGGTCGACATAGATTCGCCCAAGTACACCAATGAAGTTTACGATGGTTAGTTGTTGAACCCCACCAGAAACCTGATAACAAAGAGTGGATATCCGAGATAATTCCCTCAGGTAGACGATAAACACTCATCACATATGTAGGTATACTCTGCAAGACCGACTTTACCATGATTTCTTTTCCTACGCTTGAAAGTAACTTTTCCTTTAATCCTTGAACCTTTTTCCAGATACGTTCTTTTATGTATGTAAAAATGAAAATCTTTGATCTTGATATAATTAATGGGAGACCCAAGTATTTAATATGGTGAGGAACCATCCCAACATTGAGAGCAATAGCTAGATCCTCCTGGCATGAGATATTAACATTCTTACTAAAAGAAACTTCACTCTTACGCATATTAATTTGTTGTCCGGATGTTCTTTCGTAATGACTGAAAAGATCAGCAATGGTAGAGCATTCTAGCAAAATAGCTTTTGCGAAAATCAAATTGTCATCCGCAAAGAACAAATGTGAGATAGGAGGAGAATATCTAGAAACCGAAACTCCATGAAGAGATCGTAAATAGACAACCCTGGATATTAAAGAAGAGAAACCCTCGGCGCCAAGAATGAATAGAATTGACGAAAGCGGATCTCCTCGTCGAAGACCCCGTATTGGAACTACTTCCCCATCCAGAAAGCCATTAACTTTGAAAGAGTATGATGGACTACAGACACATTGCATTAGCTTGTGAACCCATAGCGAATTGAACCCCAATTTGAGTAGCATTCGTTCAAGGTATACCCATTCCATGCGGTCAAAAGGTTTGCTCATGTCAAGCTTAATATCCATGGTACCAACACTTCCCTTTGTTTTAATTCTCATTTGATAGAAAAGTCCATAGCAATCAAGACATTGTCGGTAATAGAACGCCCCAGAATAAAAGCACTTTGTGCAGGCGAGACAATTGAGTGAAGGAAAGGTTTCATCCTATTAACCAGCACCTTGGAGATCAACTTGTACAGGAACATTGCACAAATTGGTTGACCTATATTCAGTGAGGCGAGTTGGCGTTTGTACCTTTGGAATAAGAGTAACTGCAGTGCTAGCAATATTCTTGAGAGAAAAATCAGTGTCCCACCATTCCATTATGTATTTAATTACATCAGCATCAATTACATGTCAAAATATTGATAAAATAGGGCATGCATGCCATCAATTTCGGGCGCCTTGTTTGGCTTCATCTAAAATAAAGCGCAATGAACTTCGTTTCCCGTTGGTCTCCGTAATAGTGACTCATTCATAGCACTTGTCACCGTAGGGGTAACCGTTTATAGAACTAAATAAATAATCTCATCCGTAGGTGAAGAAGTAGTGTAGAGGTCGGAAAAGAAACGTGATATTTCTTGAACAAGATCAAAATGAGAGTGTATCGGTGCACCTGAATCAGAAAGAAGTTCTGTAATTGTGTTGCGGCATTGGCGGCTTGATGTTTTGTGATGAAAATAAGCCGTATTTTTATCACCATCACGAAGAAAATTGGAGCGTGATCGTATATACCAGAAATGTTCCTCCTCAACATGAAGGACGTCAAGGTCTGTTGAAATACATTTTATTCTTTCTAGAACAAGAACATAAGGATGTTGAGCTTGAAGGTGTCTCAATTCCTTCGAAAGATCTCGGATCATATCCTTTCGCCCATGAAATTTAAGAGACGCCCAGTTTGCTAAAGCAGGTGTACATGTTGCAATCTTCTGAGGTAGACGACCCCAGCTTGAAAGCCAATGGCTTTGCACAATTTTTGTACAGTCTGGGGTAATAACCACAAAGGCTCAAAACGGAAACATTTCCTCCGCTGATCAACATGTTCCCTATTCCGAACCGATGTTTGGAGGAAAATGATGGAGTGGTCTTATTTGTAGCGTTCTAAATGCATGACTTTGTGGGTGGGGAAAGTCGTGATCCATGAAGTATTAGCTACAAACTTGTCCAGACATTCAGATATTTGGGTGTGTGAATTGCACCCTCTTTGCCAAGTCATTCTAGGCCCACCGTGACATCCTATCACGTAAAGAACATTGATCCACAATTAAGCGGAAATTGTCCACTACATATTGTGGGCGTGATGAGCCACCAATCTTCTCTGATGAGTGTAAAATCTCATTAAAATCACTTGCAAAAAGAACTGGGACCTGATAGCTGGAGAAAATTGTTTGGATGAGAGCCCAAGTTTTGTGTTTTTTATTAGTTTTAGGCCAACCATAGATACAAGCAATATCAAAAGGTTGGGAATTTGTAGGTGCTATTCTAGCATGTATATGGTGATCTGAGTAGGAGGTTATGGAGACAGATAAATTTCGCCACCAAAGTCCAAGGCCACCAGATAAGCCATTGGAGGGAATAAGAAGGCCATTGGTAAAACCACATCGTCTCATGGCTCGTTCTTGTACAGGTTTTGTGATTTTCGTCTCCATAAGAAAAATTACATCAGGGCAATGTTTCCAGGGCCAATCCCGGAGTGCGAGAACTGTCGGGTCATTGCCCAAACCACGATAGTTCCAACTGAACATTTTCATTGCTATTCGCGGACATGGTCCTCCGCCATATCCGCTACTGTTGGTGTTGTGATAGATAAAGGGGTTGATCCTTGGAACGCTTCTCAAAATTAGTACCATGTATTGTAGCAGTAAGTGATGATTGCACGTCATTAAACTTTCGCTTGGCAAGCATAGTTGGTGTATGGTTAGCAGGATCAACTTTCATACGGAATTTGCGAACTCCCTGCTTGGAGTGATGTGCCACTGCTATTACCCTCTGAAAAAACTGGCGTTTGGCTGGATTGGAGTAAGTGGTGATTACTCAAGTCTAAGCTTCAAATACACACTTTCGTCGTTTACACAAGGTCAAGTTACACAAGTCTAAGCTCAATCGACTTACACAAGCCCAATCGAGTTACACAAGTTCAAGCACAATCGAGATAGACAAGCTCAAGCGCAATCGAGTTACACTAGCTCAAGCCCAATCGAGTTAAACAAGCCAAAGCTGAATCAAGTTACATAAGCCCAAGTTCGGTCGAGTTACACAAGTCCAAGTTCCGTCAAATTATACAAGTCCAAGTTCCGTCGAGTTACACATTTTTAATATCTAATTTTAGGGCAGATTTTGTAATTTTCTAAAATTATTGGATCAAATTAAAGTTTAGTTGATATTAGAAGGAAGGAAAAACAAAGCAAAGAGAAAGAACCATTAGAAAGCAAATCAGCAAACTTAGATGAATTAAGAGTATTTTATATATATATATATATTATAGGAGTAGCACCCCTTGCCACGTGTCACACAGAAAAATGCTAACAGCCACGTGTCATTTTAGCATTTAACCACAGCCCACAAAATATTAATTAAGTTTATTCATTAAAAAATATTTAAAAAATATGTATAAAAACATAGATTCTGCTGGAAAAAATGTAAAAAATATAGATTATGGTGAATCCCACAAGAAATTTGAACGTTTAATAAATTTCAACAACCAACAAAACAAAGATCTTTTCTAAGCAAATATTTATTAATGTATTATGTAATATTATATAATAGATAAAATATTAACATATAAACCAGTATTATAAGGGAGAAAAAAAATCATATTATGAGTTATTATACAATTAGATATTTTATTAATATATTATATAATATTATATATGAAGTGTACAAATATTTATTGCTTATTATCTACTCTATCTAATGACAAAAAAAAATAGTTTATATATAATCCCTTAAGTAAATTAATAACAAAAAAATATTTTATCAAATCCCGTGCAAGGCACGGGTAATACACTAGTTGATTACTACAAAGAACGATTGTGTGGGGACAAAATTGCTTCGAGTATACACATTCATTTTGAATCGAAAGAAAGCAGAGGCCAAAAAAACTTTTCAACATTTCCTGTTCAAAAGATTAGTAAAAAAAAAATCGTAAGTAGTCCAAAAACATTTCAAAGGTTAGCAAATATGTCAAGACAATAATTTCCTGCAGATCTAGTTTTATATGCATTTCTAAATCTGGATGTCATGTAACTTAAGCTCTTGCATATGATTAATAAGGAAAAATGGGTAGCAAATATGTCAAACCAATTCCAAGATTTTGTGGACAAAGTGACAAACCAATAGTATTCAGAAACAGAGTTTTTGCACCTTACGATCTGCTACTTGATGAAATAAACAAGAGTAGAACATAGATTCGTTCTAAAAGTCAAGAGAATAACAATCTCTACAAAGCTAATCACATAGACAATTCAAGCTTGTATGTACCCATTTCTTCTGCTTTGATGATTTACTTCACAATGAAGGATCTGGGCACCTCAGATAGACTGCATTTTGACCGTTTCCGGTTTAAAGTTTCTCTCCAGATTTGGTACTTTTGAGAGTTGAATTGAAATTTCAGCAACCCCCAAGATTACCAAGTTAAATCGAATTGAATTCTCAGATTTTTACAAGTCAAGGTCAACGAATTCGGTGATCAACACCTACATTAAAACTAATCATGTGAATAATATATCAATAACATCCATCAACTATTATTTGGTCATAAGCCATTTTGCTGATTCAAAATCATATATCAGCAAAATCATATATCAAAATTTACAGGAAAATTCTCCAAATCATCCATCCTCTCAAGCTTACCTTCCTTCTTTTACATTATCAATCCAGAATTTAGATGCTCATATAACCTTGCAAAATAAACATGTTTCATATAAAACTTGAGCATAACAAGTGCTTCCTTCGCATCCGTAGCACTTTCAAGCCTTTAGTTATTTTCTCCATATTGTTTGCAGTTGTTGATAAGGTTAAATGCTTACAGTTTAGTTACTCAGAATTCAACAACAGTGTGAGGGACAATTTGGTATTCACAGAAGAATCTAATTTAGCACTGGGTGCACTTAAACAAATTAATCTTGTGTTAAATTTGTAAACACAGGGTAGAGTGGCACATGAATATGGAGAATAAATAACAACAGTCACGATGAAGGAACTTGTAAACACAGGGTAGAGCTGCTACTTGGAACCTCTGTCCATGCCACTATATTTGCAGTAATCAGATAGCTAAGCCAAGCAGCAAGCAACTATAAATTCAGGAAGAGGCAAAGCAGAACCTGACCAAAACAAACAAAAAAAAAAAAACATGTTTGTATTACACATACACAGGTGCACTTCAGCAACACAATTATAGCATCAAAGAGAGATCAATCTAAGCAAAAGGATACTCGTACACGAAACCCTTTATTTGCATAATAATAAAAGAGCATTGTTCTATATATTTTCAAGGGTGTCCTCAAGCATTCTCCTTCAGCAATGTTGTTTAGCGAAGGCCCTGCAAATAGGAATTGGAACATGTCAGGAACTAATGTTGAAACCATTCAAGAACAGAATCTGCTATACGATACACATAGGAAAATGACCAATGGATGGTGCATCACTACAACTCAAATGGACTAGACATTCATCCTTCTTTTCAATTTGGACATGTTTTCTTCTGGTACAACAATTTGAAACTACCAATCTAGAAAGGCATGCACCCATAGAAAATGGTGCATCTGAGATGTCAATAAACAATCAAACTATGCCAAAACCATCTTCATATACAATATAACAATTCTCCTTTTACTAGAGAAAAAAATGGTCATCCCTTATCTGCTAAAGCTACCATGTCAGCACGTTTGTCAAACACAACCTAATTCTTAAACTCCTTCGCATCGGGAATATAGAACACACTTATAAGCTGACAGCGTGAGAAACAAGCAATTTCAGATTAACAAATAGAAAAGAAGATAACACAATATTATATCTACAATGCAATACCCGTCTTGTAGAAATCGCCCAATTGAAGTCATTCTAAAATAAATATCACATGCTGACTTCCAACCATCATCCAATAAAAATAAATCATCTTCACATAATATCCCCAAATCCAACAGCAACTATGAAATCAACAATCATCAGCAATCGCTAATTCCCAATTCACACACTAAACCCTAATCTGATCGCAAATTCCCAATTCACACACAATCCGAGGAAACTAACCTAATTGTAGTAGAGCTCGAGACCCATGCCGTCATGAATCTCGTAATCCTTGAGAGTGATGTGGTCCTTGTAGATGTTATACCACTTCTGAATTCGAATCTTGTCAGCCCTGGTGCCCGTCTGGGCGGCCACCAGTTTCTTCAGGTCGCCAATAGTGTCATCGTCGTTGCACTTCACCCTCACCTTTTTCCCGAGCCGGTCGTTCAACACAACCTCGATCATCTTCTTTTTGTACTGCTTCAATAGGAAACCCTAGGAGAAATTCTGCAGATTCGTAGAATAATGAAGCGCAGAAGACGAATCAGAGTAGGAAGCGAGCAAGTGAAAAAAATCAAGCAACAGAAACCAAGCTTAGACAAAAGACTTACCGCTGTGAGATCAGAAGAATCTCCAGACCAAGCGAGGCCGACTGAGAGAAGAAGGAGATACGGAAGAAGAAGGAGAGACGGAGAGACCGAGCGAGAATATATAGGTATAAATAAAAATATTTAAGGCAACATAAAATAACTCGTTTTTTATGTTTTTAATGATTAATCTAGTTGTTATATATTCTATAAAGCATTAAAATAAATTAGTAAAAAAAAACATGTTTAATAATAATTTAATGACTTATAAAAAACTAATTTTTTCAACTATCCTAACAATTAAATATTATCTAGGTTATTAAGACATACACTATTGTAACTGTAATTGGTAATATAAACCATGTTATTATAATCGTTTTTAATTATTCAATTATATTATAATAAATTGCTAATAAATTTGAATAGAATGAGACTTTGCTAGACTAATATAATCCTTGCATTCACTATATTCTTCAGTTACGATTATAATTATTAGTTTAAATATTTTATTATATAATTTTAAATCTCGTCCATTTTATAAAATTTCTGACTCGGCTTCTTCGAATCACAACAACATCCATTGGATCATCCATCTCACCAAAGATCATTTTATTTCGACGAGTCCAAGGAGATCTAAGCAAGCACCACAATGTCTTTCACGATGGCACTGTCATAGGTAGTCCATATATGAAGAAGAATATCAGAAAAATTCGTCAATTGGATGGTGTTGATCACTTCAATATTCTGTTATGTCCACCAGACTTCTTGAGAAATGGGACATCCACAAATAGCATGAAATAAAATTTTTGATTCAGGTAAATCCAGTATCCAGAAAGTTTGAGCAAATCTTCCACAGAAAGAGATGAATTTTAGCATGAAGTCTAAGTTTTCATATTTTGCTTCAAATAGAATTATTATTTACAGAAATCCTTTCTAGTCAATCGGACATGACTACATCTTCCTTGCTCTAGGGTGGAAAGTCTCGAGAAGATAGATCACCCTAATTTCTTATCTTATAGTATCAAAAAAAAAATGACTACATCTTCCCAGCTTGTATGCACTAGGAATAGAGAATATGCCTAACTTATCAGGCCACCAAAAAAGGTTATCTTGAGACCTACGCATACTTTTGTAGATGGTGGAAATTTTATGGAGATGAGACAGTGGAAATTTTCCAATATTGAAAAAAATAATATAAAAAAATATGTTAGAATTATTGAGTCTTGTAGATGTTTTAAGGATTTATATTACTCGGTTCTAACTTTTAAGTTTTAAACAAACTGAAATTTGTGTATCTTGTGAAACCTACGCATTCTTTTGTAGATGGTGGAAATTTTACAAGGATCTTATACGGATCCATTAATAATTGATATACAGACCATAAAAATGGTCTCTCGCACATAGTGTGCGAGATAGTAAAAAAAATTCAAAAAAAAAAAATGTATCGGGACAGTACATATCCTGTACCGATACAACATCGAAAAATTCGCACATTCTCTCGCACCTTAAGTGCGAGAGACCAAAACATGGGTCAAAAAGCAGTGTCTCGGGACACTGCTTTTGCAGAGAATTATCTGCAAGATTCTCTCGCACCTTATATGCGAGAGACCAAAACTTTAAATGTCCCGTGAATCTCTTCTCCTCCTCCTGATGCTCCTATTCCCGATGCTTTTGTTTACCCGTGAGCAACCAAAACAACCAAAATATCAAGGCCGTGAGTGCTATAAATTGGCATTTTCCATTGGTAGTGCAAGAGAACAAATCAGTTGAGAGACCGATACCAAAAAATAAGAAATTGAAGATGTTGATTAAGAGAGAGAGGAAGAAGCAAGTGTTGAGACGAATTTTTTTTTATAAAGTTTTACGCGATAATGGTATGAACCGAGGATGAGAGGGAGGTTGCAAGGAGGAGGCATACGGAAAGGATTGCGCGGGAAAATAATTCTATACACGAAGTTGCGCAAAATCCGGTAATTTTCAATCAAATTTGTAATATATTGATTTAGATTAAATTTATATTAGTATATTTTAAATGAAAAAATACACAGATGAAATTTAAGTTAATATATTTTATATATTAGATGAATTTAAGTTAGTAAATTTTAGATGAATTTTAAGTTAGTATATTTTGGATGGAATTTAAATGAAATTTAAGTTAGTATATTTTAGATAAATTTTAAGTTAGAATAATTTATATTAGAAAAAAATTTAAGTTAGTATATTTAAGATGAATTTTTTAAAGTTAGTATATTTTAGATGGAATTTGAATAAAATTCAAGTTAGTATATTTTAGATGAATTTTAAGTTAGTATAATTTAGATGAAATTTAAATAAAATTTAAGTTAGTATATTTTAGATGAATATCAAGTTAGTATAATTTAGATGAAATTTTAAGTTAGTATAAATTTTATACTAGATGAAATTTAAGTTAATAAGTAAGCATATTTTAGGGTTTCTCAAATTCACAGTTTCCGGAAATTTAAGTTAGTATAAATTTTATACAAGGTAACTTAAAGACAAAAATAATTTAAATTAATTACTCAAAATATGACATTTTGAATTTAAAAGACAAAAATAAAATACATTAATAACTCAAAAAAAAGACATTTTGAATAAAAGACGAAAATAAATAAATTAATAACTCAATTAGATGTTACCTAGTTGTCGAACTTGGTTCTTATCTAAGGAACCTAACTCGATTGCCTTTTGAATGTCAGCGATAGTAACTTGATTCTCATTGATCTCTACCAGTTCGTCTGGACCACTCGGCTGAACCCCGAACCAATTGAGCTCACGGAAAAATACGTGGACATCCGTCAAGAGGAAAACCCGTCATTCTCTCATGATACTCGCCACTTCATGTGCACGAGGTAATCCGGTAGACGACCGCACAAAGCAATTTACACAACCCGGAAGGTAATCCCCTTTGCATACTTTGATGTACGTCGCATACAAATCCCGTAGGAAATATCGGAAACCAATATTTGGCGAAACATCGGTAAGTTTGCAACCTCACACGGAGTCTTGAAACGGGATTGCTCCAATGATGCCATAATCCGACGAAACTCATCACTCAACATCAAATTGATATACTTCATACACGTCAAGAGTTGGAAGTTAGATGCATCAGTTTGCCTCTTAAAAGTAGAGTGTGTGGATTCAACTCTACACATAAGTTCATTTGAAACATGAAAATAGTCTTACTTGAACTAAAAAGATAAAATGCTAGTTATCCAAAATATAAAATTATCAAAATGAAGCATACCTGTTTGAAGCTTAGTTACCAAGGTGGAAATATCAGTCAACCGGGTAACTTGCAATTTTCTTCTTATGACATATACACGGCTTGTTCAAGTAATCCATCAACCCCCACCAATCACCCCAATGCTCGGTCATTGCTTGGTGTCGGGCCTCGAATATTGCACTTGACTTTGATTTGAATAACACCGTACAATCACTTTAAAATTTTTGTTGCATTGTTACCGACCGTGTCTTTTTAAAGGTTTGTCCCTCTATCCCGCGGTCGACGAGCCATGAACACAACAGATGTGTTGGATCCGGAAAAACCCAAGGGATATCCCTCAAAAGGCCAAGTTCCCGATCGGTCACTATCACCTCCGGTCGGTATTTAGACGCTTGACACAAACCTTCGACCTGACGCAGAACCCAGTTGTATGTATCTGCATCTTCCCTTGTCATAAACACAAAGCCCAAGTGAAATATCAAGTCGGTGCATGTTTGACCGACAATCTCCAAAAATGGCATTTTGAACCTATAACACAAAAATAAATTAATTACATTAGTAAGTAAAAGTAATAAAATGGTGAATTAACGTATTTAAAGCTTACATGTTGGTATTGTAGGTGGTGTCCATGACCATGACATAATGATATTTCTCCCATAATTTGATCGATTTCTCATGGGCAAATGCAATGTCTTGCAAGCTTCCATTGTCGGACTCCCTAAAACCGAAAATGAATTTTTCTTTCACCAACATATCGAATAGGTATTGCGTTGGGCTCATCACTCCTTGTTTTAGCCTTTGAATCTTCGCCCGCGCATTGTATACATGTTGCCTCCCCGTCCAACTTCCTTCGTACTTTTGTCTCAACATCTCATGAACAACATTCGGTGCCGTTTCGGCCGTTGTTGCCCTTTCCACGTCTCGAAATTGGTCACTCGTCAACCGCCACACATCCTTCTCTTGTTCATATCCATTTTACCAAAATGGACAATTGCATTTAGTTGAATGGGTGCGGCCGAGTCTTCACCGGGACATCATTAAATCAACAACTCTTCTCTTCCCAACCAGGTCCCGGATTGTTCACACGATAAGTGCACCATACCGAAACTCCGTGATTCCGACGCATTCCATGATCGTTTTATGATAAGCACCATAAAATATTTCATTGCCTCGGCCCGAGCCCAAGAAATCATGGATTCTCTATCATTCCACCATCCGTCCGTTGCGAATATCCCCGAATAGTCGGGTCCACCATACCTCATTTTGAACGGCTTGATCTCCTCCTTCATCTGATGAACTTGAAGACATTGTATTTTTGTATGAACAAATTCTCTCAAAATTTTCTTTAAACACTCTAATTTCAACTCTTACTTTCTCCACCATCTCCCTCATATTTATACTAAAACTACAATTCGAACATTAAAATTTAACTACCAACCGTAAATTAAATTTAACACCCAACCCCGAATTAAATGTTACCGGTGAAAAATTCACACATTTTGGTCTCTCGCAACCTATGTGTGAGAGACTAAATTTTTTTAAAAAATAAAATTCTCTCTCGCACCTATTGCGCGAGAGACTAAATGATTTTTTCTGATTAATGGTGAGCTTATTAATAATATATGGTCCGTCTAACAACTTCTAAATTTATGGAACTGAGGCCGTGGAAATTCTCCAATTTTATAAAAAAATAATATAAAAAAATATGTTAGAATTATTTTACTCGGTTTTAACCTTTAAATTCTAACCAAACTGAAATTTGTGTATTTCGAGAGACTAAGAACATTATAAGATTGACCACAAGTGCTCTAACCTCCTTTAATTCATTGCATATGCACAACCTAAATTGAGTAAATTCCATTTATAATGGAGAAAACACTATTTGGCACTTCTGACGTCACTCTTCAACTTGTGCAATGAAAACGAAAAATGCACAAATTTCTCAAAAACAACGGTACATTCCCTTTTCATCACCATCGTATTCATCTCCCACCGCAATATAAAATACTTAAAAACCAAACAAAGACGAAATTCCAAAAATTCTCCCCACTGGAATCTCCCCCACTACGTCACCGTCACTCCACAGTGACAGCCACCGAGCATCTACGTCCGCCGACCATCCAAAACACCCAATGCCCAACCATTACTAATAACTGAATTCAAGATGTCAATCTATAACGGAGCTTTACTAAACTCAGACCTCTCAAAAACCACATCGATCATCGGCCTCAAACTATGGGTACTCATCGGAATCTTCGTGCGGTCCACAATAGTCCTCCTCCTCTTCCTCTTCTCTCTTTGCCTCACCTCTCGTCGCAGGAACCATCACCACCACCACCACTCCGAGGTAACCCCGCCTGTTTCCAAGGAAATCAAGGTGATTCAGATATCCGACCACCATTACCAACCGGCGAGCGTGCCGGAGATCCACATCGACATGGGGAAAGTGGAGCATAGGGTTGTTTTCTCTGATAAGCCTTCAAGTGGCGAGAGCTTGAGGTCTGGTTCACACGTGGCCAGCGGAGGATTTGGGAGTTAGATGGGGTGTTCTGCAACAGCGTCGTTTGGTGGACCTGAGGTTTCACATTTGGGATGGGGTCGGTGGTATACTCTTAGGGAGATAGAGTTGGCTACTAATGGGTTGGCTGATGAGAATGTAATCGGTGAAGGTGGATATGGAATTGTTTACCTTGGGGTGTTTGGGGATACTAATACTAAAGTTGCTATCAAGAATCACTTAAATAATAGGTACTTGTAATTTTCCTTTTCAATTGGGGTTCCTGCTTGATCTGTTTGCTCATTATGATTGCTCGTACGATAGATAAAGTGAAAATTGAGAGTTTTTATGTGTTGTTTCCATATATGACTGGTCAAATATTATTACTGATTGATTTTGACTGATCCCGGTGGTTTGAATTTGTAATCGGTAAACTGGGTACTTCACTTCGTGTAAACCGGACCTTCTGATTCCTGCTTGTGAAAGTTATGGAAATTGTTAGTTGTGTTGGTTGATTCTGCTTGATCACGGTGGTTTTTAGATTATTGGTCTGCAATTTGAGCAACCTAGACCAGAGACAAACTCCAACCTAGGGTTTCAATCTCTAGAGTTGAAGAAGAGAGAATTTGTAATAAAATCTGACTGTGTTATTTTGATTCGAGCTCAACCCTTTTTATACTTAAATGTGAAATGGAATCCAACGGTCATTTCAGAGACGAAATAAGAAATCTTGATTATGAGTAATCAAGATTTGAAGCTCACACAGATTGACACCATTTTCAGAGATGGAGTAAGAAATCTTGATTATGAGTAATGCATTGACATGGGATGTCTGTAAATGAAAACCTTTTGACATAATCATCTCGTTCTGTTATTTACCCCTTCAAAACAAAGGGATGTGGGGTTTCTATGGTTAGTTGTTTGGTATGTTTTTTGGCTCTTTCTTAATGCCATTTGTTTTCCTTTGTCAATTATATGATGTGCTCGTCATTTTTAGCTGTGTTTCATATCGTTGTTATTTAATTACAATATATGCATCTAAGTAATAGTTATATGTAGCATTTAGTGTATGATGTTAACACTTGCAGGGGTCAAGCTGAGAAGGAGTTTAAAGTTGAGGTAGAAGCAATTGGACGTGTTCACCATAAGAATCTCGTAAGACTATTAGGATACTGTGTTGAAGGAGCATATAGGATGCTTGTATATGAGTACGTTGACAATGGTAACCTTGACCAATGGCTACATGGTGATGTGGGCGAAGTCAGTCCTCTTACGTGGGATATTCGTATGGACGTCATTCTCGCAACAACAAAGGGGTAAATAACAACATCAGTCATTATAAGTTTTAATGATGCACAATTTTGGTTATGTTCGCGTTTTCTACTTGTATAGATTGGCCAACCTCCATGAGGGGCTTGAATCCAAGGTGGTTCACCGAGATATCAAATCTAGCAACATATTACTTGATCGTCAATGGCATGCTTAGTTGTCTGATTTTGGACTCGCTAAGTTGTTGTGCTCTGATACGAGTTATGTTACTACTCGTGTAATGGGAACATTCGGGTGAGCATCATCCCTTGTTGTATTATCTTTTCTTAGCTCATTACTCTTCTATCTAACACTACTACAAAAAAGGTCAAATATGTTGGATATTTGGGACTTTAATTATACCCCGGACCACATCCGGCATAAGGGTTAGGAATGTATTTGGTCCAATACCATATACCCCGGGCGTTTCAATTTTACATCCGGCATATATACTTCGGGAAAAAACTGAGTCATTTTACGAGGTATTAAGGATCCGGGGTATTTAGGTAGTATATACACCGGATATATTTAACACCGGGGTATATTCTATTCGATATACCGGATACATGAATATCCGGTGTATTTACGCGGAACTTATCCGGTGTATTTAGTAGGATATACGGCGGATGTAAATCCGGGATATATATAATATTCTAAATCCGATGTATTTTGTCGGCACTTATCCGGAATATTTGATCTATGTTAAATTAAAAAGGTTATTTTAGTTTTTATAAATATACCACCTACATATATAAAATATGATATACGAATAGAACATGACATCATTCGAACGCGATTCATTTCAATCAAAATACAATTAATATTCCAATTACCTTTAGCAAATAAGTGTTAAACTGTATAAATCACATTTCTAAACTTAATAAAAATATAACTAAGCATATATCTTTACGATCATTTCAATACATTGGCATTCAACATAATAAAACACAAGTGTGGTTTCCATTTAGATATTCCATGACCATCGTCTCCTTTTCCAAGAGTTCCACTTATTGGTTTCATTCTTTCTCTTTGATGATTTCCTGATATTAGTGCCTTCAGACCAATCAACTAGACTTTTGCTTGATCTTTATCTTTACATATCTGTAAATATTTTGAATTAGCAATCACACCTCGACAACTCAAATTTGAAAATCATACAAAAAATAACATAATCGTCTTCTTTTTTATTTGAGGTCAGATAGAACACTATTACAAAACATGCTCAAAAGCACATGTAAAAAACAACTTACTGCTTGCTGACCAAGAATGATTCGGGAGACATGAGTAAGTTTAAGATGTTTTTCCCCTTTCTCTGAGAACCAACAAGAATAGTCTCATCCTGCAATAGAAATACAAGTGAAATACTATGAGAAATTTGAAAAAATATAAAGAGAAAAATAATGAAAAAAGAATGAAGAAAAGGATAAGTTAAAAATTTTCATATGATTATATATGTTAGGATATCTCAAGTAATAATCTCTGTAAGCACAACAAAGATATAAAAGATCTAGGATTTTGAGCAAGATTGGTGTGCCTATGGAACAATCTCAATGGTAAAACAATGTCATTCAAGACGCTTTGCTGCAAACAATAGAGCATAATGATTCAAGTTTTCAAAAATGGGCTAAAGGAAACAAATCTCAATGAATACTATTGTTTGGTACTCTACGATTTCGAATTGCACTTCTAACAAAAAAAGAAAGAAAAATAAAGTAATGAAATAGAAAAATGAATGGACATAAATTACAAGCATGAAAATTCATGGATGGATTCATCATATTATACAAAAATTATCATAGCTATCGATTCACAAACATGATAGATTCTTGAGAATATATATATTAATCCATATTCTCGATAAAAAGTACATATTCTTAGTCCTTATGAAAATAGTTACTAAATGTTACATAAAAGAGTACTAATCTACCTTGAAAAATCATTAACAACCCAACAACTATTAATCTCTCTTCATTTTCTTAACAACATATAACAAGTGTTTGATTTGAAGGGAAAAAAAAGCGAGTCATTAGTGAGGTGAAATACTTCTTTTTAATAAAAAAAAAAGTAACATGCCGTTGAGTGCATACCTTCCAAAAGGGCGCTAATCACAACAATCTTAATCCATAAGCAAGTTCAATGATTTTCGAAATCAAATTGGCAATAATTGTCCTAGAATAATTTGGTGGCCTTATGTATTAGCTCAAAATTCAGTAGGAAATTTAAAAACTAGCCTCTAAAAAGGTACTTAGAATCCAACTACTAATATTTCTAGGAGTTAATCGTAACTAATTTATCAATATCATTTCATGGTGTATGGAATAAGAGATCATACGTGCATTAAACTAAACACAATAAGCTCATTTATTTACATCCATTATGATCAACTACATATATAAAATGATGTACACATTGCCGAAGCTTCTTCGAATCATAATTGAACATGATTCATACATCCATCAATGTATATTTAATACCCATCAATCCTAAGGGAATATTTTGTCCATTAATTATAAAAACAGGGACTATTAGAGCTAGAAACAAAACCAAACAGAGAGAATGCATTAACGTTGACAAAGTTTAGTACATGCAAAGGGTTTGTTGTTTAATTATTATAAAAAGAATTCATCACTTGGAAAATACATATTGAAGTTTCAAGATCAGTATCTAAATTTAGTCCACTGCTAATGTTTCGATCAACTATAGAAAAGCACAGGAGACAAGAGTGTTGCAACCATAATCATTGACACTGAAACATCTCAATTTCAATTATTAAATTAAAAATTTCCTTCCCTAGATATCATCGATAAAAGAGCAAGATGACATCAAAAGTAACAAGATCATAGTAGTGAAACAACATACCACGGCACCTTACAGATCAACAAACATGAACTGTGTGAGTCGTTAAAAAAGGACATTTTCTACCTGTAAAGACGCAAAAGAGTATGATGCAACACTAGATAAGGAAGATGTTTTGAAAATTAACTACTGAAGACTAAAGACTAAAATGGGGAAGAAGGAAGACTGGAAGAGGACATTCCTTGCCTAAGATTAAAAGAAAAAAGGATACTGTTTTACGTGGACAATATTATGGGGATTTGGATATTGACTCAGTCTTTACGTAGGTGAGAATTTATTTTTTTCAAAATTATGGGGATTTGGATATATTAAGAAAGGATTCAATTTGAAGTAATCTAGTTTAAGTTCTCAAACAACTTACACTACCTCATACCTACGCATCTACCCAAGCTTCATTCTAAAGTGTTAACCATTAGCTTTACCCATTGATGAGGTCCATACTTCAGGCATGGAGATAGAAAGATAATCAAGCATGACATTTCAAGGCCTCAGAAAGCAGTGGGTTTCAAATGTATTACCAAATTTGTAGAAGGAGAACTGGAGGAACATAGAATATGACATGAGTGCAAAGTAAAAGAGGGTGTGGAGAATTTGCCAAGGACTAATGATCAATTATTATAGCAACATTCTAAAGATAGATCACTTCTTTTAGCAAGTTTAAGATGTATCAACAAGTTAACAGGGTCTAAAGATCTTATGCCTAAAACATATTCTTGTATCATCAAGGATTCAAGGTATATCAAATTAGATGAATCAAGACTGCACAATAGCCTTGAAGAAAGCATGCTAGAAAATATGAAAGAGTTGTTCAATGCTAGTGTATAATCACATTTACCAACTTGAAACTTGCAAATAGCCATTCGACGGTCAAATTCTTGCAGAAGGATGTCTTTTTTTTCTTTGTGTCACGTCCCAAACATTGCCATCTTGATATTTTCTCATTGTTTCACAACCATCAGGCTTGTTTTTGAACTCAGATGCACTAGACACTTTTGAGTCGATCAAATCTGTACGAGGTGAATCAAATATCTTACATCTTTAAGCAATTAACTAAATTATCTTAGTAACAAGCAAAGAATTTTAATCTATTTAGCAGATGTCAAACAACTATTTCTAAGCCAAAATCCAATCTATCATGGTGCAATGAATACCTTAATACAATCAAACACCATATGATCTTCTAAAAAGTATCAATTACACCCGAAATGAAAAAAAGGAATGCTGATTGATCCCGAAATGAAAAAAAGGAATGCTGATTGATCATCTACAAGCATGATTTGTGGCATACTGACATTATCGTATCATCAAAAATCATCCAAAAATGTATGCTACCATAAAAAAAATCCCTAGAATTTGACTACTTACTCAGAGCAGCTATCCATACAAAAATCCCCAGAATTTAACATATACTCATGAATGAATCATTTAGGTTGTAAGAAAAGAAGAAAAGGGGATAAGAGTGTTACATTGTAAGAAAATCGGGAATAAGCGGTCGTTTCCTTCATCGTAGAGCAGAATCTGAATAGAAGCCATTGTGGTGACTTTGGGTGAGATTGTGAAGAAGAAGGAGGGAGTTGGTTGAATGTGAACATTGCGCTTATCGCAAAGAGAAGACAAATCGTGAGGAGGTTTAGAGAATAGGTGTGGGTAACCTAATTTCGCAACCCTAAATAGCCAAGTTCATTCTAACCTCATCGCAAAGGGAAGACTGCTTTGAGCAATTCGCAACAAATTAGGGTTTGTTCTTCTTCTATCTTCAAAATGATGAAATAATGTTTCCCTTAAAGTTGGCGGAAGTGACGGAAAATTTTGGGATTTAGGTTTTGTCATCTATCTTCAATTTCAGTCTTCAAAACAACGAGCGGGTAATTTCGTAATATTTGAAAGGTAAATACGCCGGATTTTAATTTATAATTGTTTAGGTTAAATACCCTGGGCGTTAACAATCCGCGGTATATACGTTAAAGTTTAAACAAAAATGCCGGACGTGAAGTATTTGCCTTACGAATAGTTAATTCTTTCAACTTTATACCCCGGATATGTAAGAGCCTTATAGTCTTTCGGACCAAATTTTGACTTTAGCCGAGATTGGCTTTGGCCGAGCTGCCCCCGCGGGCGTGTGTGACGCCCCTGCAGGTTCCCGCCTCTGCGGCTCAGTGAACCGCCCCTGCGGTTTCCGGCGGCTGCAGCCGGCTTTGTTGACCCTTTGACCCGTGCTTTACTCTTTCCTCCTCTTATTCTTTTCCTTAGCTGATCAAGGGTATAACGCCCGGAATTTATTCCGGACTTAGAGCATCTTGTAGTTTATCCCGTAGTCCCGAGATGCCGAGTGCCGGGATTTATTCCTAAGAAAATCCCGAGCCGACTCGTCGTTTTCCTCTTTTTCCGCGTTCTGACCCTTCGTTCCGGGTTAAAAATGACAAGGGGTCATTTCTGACCCCTCGGTCCGTGTGAGGGACAAGAGGTCAGCTGACCCCTTGATCCCCACACCTCCTTTTCAGCCCTTGTCTCTCTCTCTCTCTCCTCCCTTGCTCACATTTCACGTTACTTCTTTCTTTTACTCTTCCACACTCCCTCTCTTCTCTTCCCTTCTCATCTCTTCTCCATTGTTGCTTGAGGATCCAAGCTGTGGACTGCAGAAGAAGATCCCAGGTTGTTGGTAAGCTCCTTCTTCTCCCTCCCCTCTCTTCCTTGCTGTTTTTCGCTTCTTCTTCCTCCCTCCTTCATCCATGGCTATGGAGGAAGATCTTGAGGAGTTTTTGCTCAACTCTTTGCATGCTTAGGTTCTTAGATCGATTAGGACAAGGAAAGGTGCCTAAGACCAGTGGTGGGTGTTTGGAGAAGATCCAGCAAGAGAAAAAGGACTTTGGAGCCAAGGATCCACGATCGAAGACGAAGGAGACGACGTTCTGCACAGGACCCGCGGGTGCGGCCCGGCACAGCCGCAGGGGCGGCTCCTGGCACTCGATGCAACCACCGCGGATGCGGCTCTTGTGTCCGCAGGGGGCGCCAGCTTGACTCTGCGGCTGCGGTTTCTGCAACAGTAGGCTTCTACTCTCCTTTCCTCTTCGTTCCTTCCTTAGTTTTATAGTTGTATCATGTTAGTAGCATGCTTAGGATGGCCTAGAGTAGCTTGAGAATGCCACTTAGTGGTTGTGAACCTAGGAGCCCCTAAGACTCGATGTAATTATTGGATATGAGCATGTGAGCATGATGGACCTTCTAGGCTAACTTGTTCCTCCTTGGTTGAGGATCAAGATCTTTGAGGTTATGAACTTTTGGGTGTTACTTTCATGTGTGGAAAGTGTGATGAGCATGATAGACCTAGTAGGCTTTTACTCGTTCTTGGGTTTTGAGTATGATCATATGAGAGTTAGTAGGTTGTTGAGATATCTCCTCATGCGTTGAGTGAGATGTGAGTATGAGAGATTCTAGGATGTGGTCCTAGAATGAGAGATCTCCTCATGCGTCGAGTGAGATGTGAGTGTGAGAGATTCTAGGATGCGGTCCTAGAATGAGAGTCAAATGATCTTGCGTAGATCATTTGTGTGGAAGTCATAGACTTCTTGAGTTGAGCGGGTTTCGATGGTTATCTTGTTGTGAGCAGGTTGTGTGCTTCTTCCCAAGGGAAGCGAGAGCGTTTTGTGATTTAGCATTGGGACGAGGTAAGTCTCCGGACTTACTTAGCTCGTATTTTACGTATTAGCATTGATGTGTGTTTGGTGGTGTGTGTTTATGTTCTTGTATAACATCTAAACCGGTAAATAGGACCACCGACCTTTTGTAATTTGTCCCAAGTGTATGATAACGGGCGGTGACATCTTGCCTAGCTCTGCGTGAAGTTAGGGGGATCTCGGTGACTAGCCCGGCGGGTTCGATGATCGGATGCATCCGTACCATTCCTTCCGGTAAGTGGGGACCGAGGCGAGACTACAGTGGTTCTCGTGTCACAAACCTAAGTTGAATTAGAACGAGATATGACTTAATAATAAAAAAGATAATAAACAGGACTTGTATGTTTTATGTTATGTGCTATGTATGTGGTTGTGCCTTCACCGTTTTTCTAATGCTTAGAATATTAGCTAACGGTTTTAAACCGTTTGTGTAGATGACTTGCAGTTAGGGATGCCGCCGAGTGAGGCGGAGGAGTGGACAGCCGGGGTCTCCGTACATTATAGGACGGGGGCGTTTTTGGGTTATGTTTCATATCGTTAGTTTGTGGATGTTATTGTACGATTTAGACTATTGTATTCGGGTTATGTCGTTTTGAGGACTCGGCTGAGTTTCCACGTTGTATTCTTACCTTTCAGTCTTTCGCATACATTATAAACGTTTTCGAGTTTTGCCTTTATTTTTGCCTTGTTGGAAAGGTCCGGTGAAATTGTTTTCAGGCTAAGGGTCGGGACCCATTGTGAGGTCTCGCCCGTAGCATCCCGAGTCCCGCGGATTTGGGGTGTTACAAAAGTGGTATCAGAGCCCTAGGTTGACAACAATGGCACTCGCAATCTTTTTAAAGGCCGAATGAGGAATAAAAAGAACCCACACGGGTTCTGACTTTTCGTTTTCAAAATCATGTGCATGATTCGGGTTTGGGTTAGAATGTACGGGACCACCACTCCTTCCGCAAACCTCGGCGACATAGATCTCTGGATTAGAAGTAGGTATATATTAGTACATAGTTATATATATAAATATATGACTTTAGAATGTTTGTGGATTTGTATGTACCTAGCTACGTATGTGGCCTTAGGATGTTTGGGCTTGTATTCCTTGGATGTATTTTGTGATTATGCTTACTTTATGCCTTTAAAAGTTTTATCTTACCGAGATCGTAAGTATTACCTATGTATTTATACATAAGTAAACGTCATACGCTATTAGATAGCACGTACGAGAGCTACCGCTTACGTAGGATCCACCAGGGATAGACCCCCTCTTTCTCCTACCATCCCGATACGGGGACGAGTAGGAAGACCTCCAGGCGCGAGAGGTCAGGGATGTATCCCCATTGCGGACCCGCCAACTGTGGATCCACCAGTAGTTAAAGTTCCCGTAGAGGACGTCGCCGAGATCATCGTTCCCGAGGCTGGGGATAGGACCGTTGGGAGGTCCGGGCGCAGAGTTCTCCATCTGTCAAGACCGGGGAAGCGTCCATTAGAGATACCGTGTTTGAGGACTACGTACGACGAGAACAATGGAGGACAAACTTAAGTTCTTCAAGAAGACGCGTGGACAACAAAAGATGCGAATCAAGGAGGAGATGGGTGCATTCTAACAAGGTTAAAGTCGGTGTTCCATCACGAGAAGTGAAGCTTTCCTTAGACGCTCCTAAGCTTTGGACTCAAGATGAGAAACGTGATCGAACCAAGTGTGAAAAATGTAAGATAGCATAAGTTAAGCTTACGAGGTACCGTTAAGTTAAGAGTTAACATTACGAGAGTTATGAGAAGAATGGCAAGGTGGGGATTTACGCGGAGTTGACCGGTTTCTGCTATGACGATAAGGCGAAGAAACGCCAAAAAGAAGGAAGTATGTAAATGATGATCCTATGAAGATGAGAGCAACACGTGGATGCTAACTAACATTAGAGATTTTGAGAAGACGCACTTACAAGATATCACGAAGCGCGGTTACGCCTATGAAGGCGAGTCATGTGACTCAACAACGCCAAGAAGGGTATATTTATCTCGCTGAAGGAAAAGGAAGCGTGGAATGAAGAATGAGCTAACGGAGTTTAAGGTACCCCGAGAGGGTAGCCTTCATGAGAATGGTAACATGGAAGCATAGAAGAATGGTAAGTCATTGACATAGGAGAATGTCAATTATCAACTAATTGGTGACAACCGAGAACGCGCATGTGCAGGTGGTCTATGGATGGGTGTGAGGGAGAGTAACCAGGTTGTGGAATCATAAAGGAACGGTAACAAGAGCTTAGATGATATCTTAAACTCTTGATTTGAAGTTGTTATGGAGAACACCAGTTTGCGAAAAGAGAGACGGTTATCTCCATTTGTACATCGACTACAATGAACCGAACAAGATTACAATGAAGAACAAGTACCCCCTTACCACGTATAGATGATCTACTCGACTGGTTGCAAGGGTCGGTGGTCTCTTTTAAAATCGAGTTAAGGTTTGATTGTCACCAATTGAGAAGTCGAGAATGGGGTAGTGCAAACATGACATTCAGGACAAACCATGGTCACTACGAGTTGTAGTGATTCCATATGGGCTTACTAATGCCCGAATAGGACATTCTTGTCTACTCTCGAAGAATAGAGAAGTTGTATGACCAGTTGTCTCGGGATGACAACCCCCGAAGAATGTGAAAGAAGTTGCAAGTTTCTTGGATGGGCTGATCATTACCGGATTTGTGGAGAGATTCTCCAAGTGACACATCTATGGTTAACCTACTCCGGATAACAATGAAGTATTGAGGGGGACGAAAATGGACAATGGAGTTGTTGAGAGTTAAGAGGAGGTTCTTTGGTGCAACTGTTTTAAAATTTTCTCGAGGTATGATCGGTTTGAAGTGTACAAGTGATTCTTCAAGACATGGTCTTGATTGAGTATTGAGAGGCGATGTAAAAGTTATAGCATACATGTCCCGTTAGTAGAAGCAGTCAGAAGCAAAGTATTTCCTTCATTACTTAGAACTTGCAACAAGAATGGAGGAAAAGTAACATCACAGGTTGGTTGGACAAGAACCAAAGCCAACGGTGTAAATTGGAAGTTCGATCTTCTTTGTTAGAGACAAGCAAAGAAGAAACATGATGGAAGTGTTGCAGTGAGGAAGACCCGAGAAGGAAGTTGAGTCTCCGATACATCGGACCTTTTTGAGATCTTAGCGCAAGTTGGGAAAGTGTTTTACCGGCTGGCATGACCGCCGAGAGTAGAGGGTGTCATGGTTGACCCGGCAAAGATAGAGTTTGTTTCCTCATGGCCGCCTCCTAGGACGGTCAAGGAGGTGCGCAGTTTCTTGGGCTTAGCGGGATACTACCGCCGTTTTGTTGAGGGTTTCTCCGTGATTGCACGACCGCTCACTTCCTTGCTGAGGAAGTCTACAAGGTTCGTCGGGTCCTTGCTTTGTCAGCACAGCGTCGAGGAGCTGAAGAGGAGGTTGACCTCCGCTCCTGTTTTTGCCCAGCCTGAGGGCGTAGAGGATTTTGTAGTGTATAGTGACGCCTCCAAGCTAGGATTGGGGTGCATCTTGATGCAGAGGGGTAAGTGATGGAGGAACATTACGTGAGCCATCATATGACTCACCACCGTCCCAAAGGAACCAAGGACCCATTACAAGGTCACGGGCCAAGGAAGTTCAAGAGACTACGTCAAGGGAGTTATTGTTAATGCATGGTAGATTACAAGAATTATTTAATGTTAATAAGTCATTCATTACTCTCTTAACTATTTCAGGAACCTATGACCAAGATTACTCAGCCATGCAAACGTTGGATCAACGAGGAAATGAAGTTGAGTTTGGAAGCTTGCTAGCGGAACGTATGCATGGCGAAGGCACGGAACACACGCCTGGCGGACGGGAAGGAGCAGACGGAAGCAAGAAGAAGCAAGCGGAAAGCAAGCTTGGCGGACGGAAGGAAGCTAGTGGAAGCAAGGAAGCACCGGCGCTCCTCGGCGGGAACCCTAATCTCCACCCGGGCTCTGCAACGTCAACGGGTCCGAACCCTAATTTCCGCCCGTGCTCTTCGATGCCAGCGGCACTGCTCGGCGTGAACCTTAATTCCCGCCCGTGCTCTCCGACACCAACGTCATCAAACGGCGTGAACCCTAAATCCCGTTCGAGCTCCCCGACGCCAGCGAACACGAGCTCCTCGACGCCAACAACACCTACCGGCACGAACCCTAAACTCCGCCCGGTTGCCTCGGCGACAACAGTCACGAACCCTAATCCCCGCCTGGCGCTCTCGGCAGTCTCGGTCGAGATTCTTAAATCCCGCCCGGCGTCCTCGGTAGTCTCGGCCGAGATCCTTGAAACCCGCCCGGAGCACTTGGCCACGAACTCACATCTCCGTCCGTCCTCTTCAACAGCAACGCCGCGAGATCTTAGCCTCCGTCCGGAATGGCTGACAATCTCGGGATCTTCAACGTCAAACTCGGCCAGGATCCGGAACCCTAATTTCCGCCGGGTCAAGCCTTGAACGCTAAATCCCGCCCGGCTAAGCCCGTACGTCCGTCTGGCCGCCCGAATGATGCTTGGGAAGCAAGGATCTATTTTGATGGAATTATTTGTGGACAAATAGTTATTTATTATATTTGTTAGCTACATTTGTGGGAGCTCTCCTGTCAACTTCTCCCACTAATGTATTTTGTTTCTTTATTTATTTTTGCTTAGATAAGGAAGTCTATATATTTCCTTCTTACTTGTCTTAGGAGGGACGTTATTTTCTGCTTCATTTATTAAACATTGTAATCTCATTCACAAAATCAATCAGAGAAGAGAGCTTTGGTTGGCATTGTCGTTGTTTTGCTTGGTCGAGTTTGTTTGTGTTAATCAATCCGGATTGGTGCTTCGAGCCTTCACGAGTCCCTCCTTGTGTTAGTTCCGTTGAGAGCTAGTGTAAGCTTTGGTTGGCATTGTCGTTGTTTTTTCTTACCTTTCATGTATTGCTTGACTAATTGTGGATTTGACTTGTGCTTGAAGTGATCAAAACAAAGCCAAAGGCTTCTTTTGGCCTGCCATCATCTTGAGGAGGGTTGATTCTCACAAAAAAAAAAACCGTACCTTGCCTTACAACAAGAAAGTTTCGGCAGCCTCGGTCAAGATTCCCAAATCTCGCCCGGAATTTTCAGCAGTCTCGGCCGAGATTCTCAAATCTCGCCCGGAATTTTCAGCAGCCTCGGCCGAGATTCCCAAATCTCGCCCGGGATTATCATTTCCTCCTTTCCCACAAAGTCTCTAGTCAAAGTACAAGAGACTGCTACAAGTTTTTAAAAAAAAACAAAAAAAAAACTACCATTGTCGGTCCATCTACTAGTCCATCGCCAAGCACAAGTAAAGGTTTCCTCTTAGTGAGTAATCCTTCTTTCAAGTCTCGATTCATCACGCCTACACAATCCCAAAAGTTAATACTCCACTTTGGGGTATCTTGATCCATTTCCAACTCTAACACTAGTTCCGGCGTTCTAGTCCAAGGAGTTGCTAAGAACGTTCGAATTCGTGATCCTAAGGTGTTGATCCTTACAAAACGAACCACAAGCGTGGCAATACCAACAAGAGAGTGAGAGATACACAAGTGAGGTTATTTTCCACTAACCTAATCATTTCACTGTTTGTCTACTTTGAGCATGTCTAGGTCCCGAAGTCCGAGCAAGGCTAGCAGCGAGACCGTCACGCCCGAGATGTTCGACCTATTGAAGAAGTTGTCCGATTCCGTAGCTAGCCTATCCAAACGGATGGAAACTATGGAAGCCCGAACCCCACCGCCTCGGACGCCACCCATGAGAACCACCTATGAATTTGGCGGGCCCTCTCACGTGACTAGAGAGACGGGTCATCAAGGTCAAGGTAATAGACACTCCGACACTTTTCCTAATGCATCTAACGTCCCACCTTTTGTTGATGATTTTCAGCATCGAAATGAAGTTCCTTTTGAAGACGATCCATGGGAGGACTACCCACGACAATACCAACCGCCGAGGCAAGGACGAGAACGGGAGAATGCACGGCCCTACCAAGAACAAGATGGTCTTGGCAAGGTCAAAATCAAAATCTCCGCCTTTGAAGGAAAGTGTGATCCCGACGTCTACATGGAGTGGGAAACTAAGGTTGAACAAATATGGTTGTGTCACAACTTCAGCGACCATAAGAAGGTTCAATTAGCCTCCCTAGAGTTCCAAGGTTATGCCTTGGTATGGTGGGATCACGTGGTTAAGGAGAGAGTGCGAACATTAGACCCTCAAATCACTACATGGGAGCACATGAAGGCACTCATGAGATCAAGGTTCATCCCTCCCCACTACACCCGAGAGCTTCGGCAACGGTTGGAAAATTTGAGACAAGGCTCTCTTAGCGCTGAGGAAGCTTATACCAACATGCAAGTCGCTATGGTGAAGGCCAACGTTCTAGAAGATGAAGAAAACACTATGGCTAGGTATCTTCGCATTCTTAACTCTATTTTGGCTAATGAAGTTGATATGTATCCCTACAGTACCATGGAGCAATTGCTACACTTAGCAATCAAGGTGGAAAGGAAGACTAAGTTGCGGAACCGAGAGCACAAACCGACCTATGGCACGTCCAGTGCTTGGAAATCACAAGGGAGCCGGCTGTCTAGTCAAGGTAGGGATCAAGGAGGCCATAAGGAGGAGAGGAAACCGGCGCCTATGGGGCAAGAAGGCCAAAGAAGAGCTTCTACACCTTCCACTACACCACGACCCTTGAATGAGCCTTCAAGTGGTCCTCGAGGGAGTACTTCTAACTCTAACTCTAGAACTAGGGATATTGTGTGCTTTAAATGCCAAGGTAGAGGACACATGAGTAGGGAATGTCCTAATAGACGCACTTTGATCATAAATCATCTAGGGCAATATGAAAGTGAAGATGACTTGGATTTGATAATGAAAATGCACTAGTTGATGATCATGAGCAAAATGAAAGTGATGATTGCATTGAGTATGAACATGGTGAATCATTGATAGCTAGGAGAACTTTGCATGTCCAACTAGCACCTAGTGAGGATAATCAACGTGAAAATCTTTTTCATACAAGATGTAGCATTAAAGGAAAGGTGTGTATGTGATAATTGATGGAGGGAGTTGTTGCAACATAGCTAGCACTGAAATGGTTAATAAATTGCAATTTTCTACATTTTATCACCCTAGACCATATAAGTTACATTGGATGAATGAGTGTGGGGAAATTAAGGTCAATAAGCAAACTAGGGTCAATATAACATTCGGATCATATGAGGATATCATTGTATGTGATGTTGTGCCCATGAATGCTTGTCACTTGTTGCTTGGCCGTCCATGGCAATATGATAGGAAGGTTGTGCATGATGGTTTTTTCTAACAAATATAGTTTTGAGTATAAAGGTAAAACTTTAACACTTAAGCCTATGTCACCCTTACAAATAGCCTAATATTATGAGAACAAGAGGATAGATCAAGAAGCCTCTCAAAAATCTAAAAATTCACGGCCAAAGTGTCAGGAGGATAAAACCCATCAAACTCTTTTAGCCCAACCAACAAGTAGCTACCTTGAGTCTAGGAATGAATATGTGAATAATTATGCTTCTATGGATGTCCTAATGTTGAGTTTGTGTAAGTCATTAGTGACGGCAACCAAGGAAGCCAAACCTCCACTCCCTAGCTCTATCCAAGGTCTATTAGACGAGTTTGAGGACGTTTTTCCTGAGGAGATTCCGGCTAACTTGCCGCCCATTAGGGGCATTGAATACCAAATAGATTTAATCCCCGGAGCCACTCTTCCCAATAGACCGGCCTATAGGATGAACCCTAAGGAAGCCCAAGAAATTCAAAACCAGGTTCAAGACTTGCTAGATATGGGGTATGTTAGGGAAAGCTTAAGTCCTTGTGCCGTCCCCGTCCTCTTAGTACCCAAGAAAGATAATACTTGGAGTGTGCATTGATTGTAGAGCAATCAATAACATTACTATCAAGTATAGGCACCCCATCCCACGTCTAGATGACATGCTTGATGAGCTACATGGAGCCACAATCTTTACTAAGATTGACCTTAGGAGTGGCTACCATCAAATTAGAATGAGGGAAGGGGGTGAGTGGAAAACAGCGTTTAAAACCAAGTTTGGTCTCTATGAGTGGTTAGTAATGCCTTTTGGACTAACTAATGCTCCTAGTACTTTCATGAGATTGATGAATCATATTTTGAGACCTTACATTGGTTTGTTTTTTGTGGTATATTTTGATGACATTCTTATCTATAGTAAGTCATTAAAAGAACATGAAGATCATTTGAGAGATGTGCTTGCTACATTGCGTATAGAATACTTGTATGCTAATATGAAAAAGTGTGATTTCTATACTAACCGGGTCATTTTTCTTGGATTTGTAGTAAGTGCCCATGGCTTGCAAGTGGATGAGGAAAAGATCAAAGCCATCAATGAATGGCCTACTCCTCGATCTGTTGATGATGTAAGGAGCTTCCATGGCTTAGCTACCTTCTATAGAAGATTTGTGAGGGATTTTAGTACCATTGCCGCACCGCTCACGGCCTTGACCAAAAAGAAGGCTCCATTTGAGTGGAATGAACCTCAACAAAGAGCATTTGAGGAGCTAAAGAAACGTCTCACCCAAGCACCACTCCTAGCTCTACCGGACTTCACTAAGCCTTTTGAGGTTGAGTGTGACGCATCCGGCATAGGCATTGGAGGCGTACTCATGCAGGAAGGTAAGCCTCTAGCTTTCTTTAGTGAGAAATTGAAGGGTGCATGCTTAAATTATTCCACATATGACAAAGAATTGTATGCCTTGTTTAGAGTGCTCAAAACGTGGCAACATTATCTTTGGCCCCAAGAGTTTGTTTTGAAAACAGATCATGATTCACTTAGACACTTTAGGAGCCAAGATAAGCTAGATAGGAGGCATGGTAGATGGATGGAATTCAATGAAACTTTTCCTTACATTATCAAGTATAATAAAGGAAAAGATAATGTAGTGGCGGATGCCTTATCTAGGAGATACACTTTGATCACCACTTTGGATTCTAGGATGTTAGGTTTCACTTAAATTAAGGAATTATATGTGGATGATGCTGATTTTGGGAAGATATTTCATAGATGTACTACACAAGGGCCTTATGATAAGTATTTTTTGTTTGAGGGATTTTTGTTTAAAGTGGATAAGGTTTGCATACCTAGATGTTCCCTTAGGTTGTTATTGGTGGAAGAAGCCCATAAGGGAGGCTTAATGGGACACTTTGGGAGAGATAAGACCTATCACATGTTGCAAACCCATTTTTATTGGCCTCACATGCTAAGAGATGTAGAACACTTGCTTAAGAAGTGCATTGAATGTCTTAAGGCTAAGTCTAGATCACAACCCACGGATTGTACACTCCTTTACCTACGCCTAGTGCCCCTTGGGAAGACATAAGTATGGATTTCATTGTAGGGCTACCTAGGACTAAGAAAGGAAGAGATTCAATTTTTGTGGTGATATATAGATAGGTTCTCTAAAATGGCACATTTTATTCCATGTCATAAAACTGATGATGCATACAATGTCGCAAATTTATTCTTCAAGGAGATAGTTAGATTGCATGGAATACCTAAGACCATTGTTAGTGATAGAGATGTTAAGTTCTTAAGTTTCTTTTGGAAAACTCTTTGGGGAAAGATGGGAACTAGATTGCTATTTTCGACCTCTAGCCTTCCTCAAACGGATGGACAAACGGAAGTCACCAATAGGACCCTCATTACACTCCTTAGAACCATTTTGAAAGACAGTTGAAGGAATGGGAAGACGTTTTACCACGTGTCGAGTTTGCTTATAATCGAACAATGCATTCTTCCACTTCTTTGTCACCTTTTAAATGTGTTTATGGTTTTAACCCTTTGACTCCTATGGATCTTTTACCGATCCCTCTAAAGGATCGAGTAGCTTTTGATGCTTTGGAACAGGCGGAAATGATTAAGGAACTCCATGAAAAGACCAAGGCTAAGCTTGAAAGGAAAGGAGTTGAAGTCGCAGCTAGAAACAACAAGGGACGAAGGCAATTGGTTTTCCAACCCGGTGATCTAGTTTGGTTACATCTAAGGAAGGAGAAGTTCCCGGAGAAACGCCAATCGAAGCTAGCTCCACGGGGTGACGGACCGTTCAAAATTCTACACCGGGTTAACGACAATGCATATGTCTTAGATTTACCGGAGGACTATGGAGTAAGCACAACTTTCAACGTGGGAGATTTGAGCCTCTATGAAGGAGAGTTGGAGCAAGGAAATAATTTAGGGTCGAATTCTTCCCAAGAAAGGGTGGATGATGGAGGACCATTACGTGAGCCATCATATGACTTACCACCGTCCCAAAGGAACCAAGGACCCATTACAAGGTCACGGGCCAAGGAGGTTCAAGAGACTACATCAAGGGAGTTATTGTTAATACATGGTAGATTACAAGAATTATTTAATGTTAATAAGTCATTCATTACACTCTTAACTATTTCAGGAACCTATGACCAAGATTGCTCAGCCATGCAAACGTTGGATCAACGATGAAATGAAGCTGAGTTTGGAAGCTTGCTAGCGGAACGTATGCATGGCGAAGGCACGGAACACACGCTTGACGGACGGGAAGGAGCAGACGGAAGCAAGAAGAAGCAAGCGGAAAGCAAGCTTGGCGGACGGAAGGAAGCTAGTGGAAGCAAGGAAGCACCGGCGCTCCTCGGCGGGAACCCTAATCTCCACCCGGGCTCTGCAACGTCAACGGGTCCGAACCCTAATTTCCGCCCGTGCTGTTCGATGCCAGCGGCACTGCTCGGCGTGAACCTTAATTCCCGCCCGTGCTCTCCGACGCCAACGCCATCAAACGGCGTGAACCCTAAATCCCGTTCGAGCTCCCCGACGCCAGCGAACACGAGCTCCTCGACGCCAACAACACCTACCGGCGCGAACCCTAAACTTCGCCCGGTTGCCTCGGCGACAGCAGTCACGAACCCTAATCCCCGCCTGGCGCTCTCGGCAGTCTCGGTCGAGATTCTTAAATCCCGCCCGGCGTCCTCGGTAGTCTCGGCCGAGATCCTTGAAACCCGCCCGGAGCACTTGGCCACGAACTCACATCTCCGTCCGTCCTCTTCAACAGCAATGCCGCGAGATCTTAGCCTCCGTCCGGAATGGCTGACAATCTCGGGATCTTCAACGTCAAACTCGGCCGGGATCCGGAACCCTAATTTCCGCCGGGTCAAGCCTTGAACCCTAAATCCCGCCCGGCTGAGCCCGTACGTCCGTCCGGCCGCCCGAATGATGCTTGGGAAGCAAGGATGCTTGGGAAGCAAGGATCTATGTTTATGGAATTATTTGTGGACAAATAGTTATTTGTTATATTTGTTAGCTACATTTGTGGGAGCTCTCCTGTCAACTTCTCCCACTAATGTATTTTGTTTCTTTATTTATTTTTGCTTAGATAAGGAAGTCTATATATTTCCTTTTTAGTTGTCTTAGGAGAGACGTTATTTTATCCTTCATTTATTGAACATTGTAATCTCATTCACAAAATCAATCAAAGAAGAGAGCTTTAGTTGACATTGTCGTTGTTTTGCTTGGTCGAGTTTGTTTGTGTCAATCAATCCAGATTGGTGCTTCGAGCCTTCACGAGTCCCTCCTTGTGTTAGTTCCGTTGAGAGCTAGTGTAAGGTTGTATTGGGGTTGGGTCAAAGGCATTCACGAGCCGGGATCTTGACTACTTAGCCAAGGTTCTTCATCGTCGGCCTTTTGGTTCTACTCAACGTTTCTATTTCATTTCCATCCTCACGTCTAGCCAACATCCACGTCCTTCCCTATCTGATTGGGATCATTGTACCTAGATCGGCTAACCCACGGTTCTATTCCCGTGTCAGTAAGGTTATTGCGTACGCTTTTCGATAGTTGAAGCCATACGAGGAGAATTACCCTACCCATGATCTTGAGTTAGCGGCAGTGATTCATGCCTTGTAGATCTGGCGACATTACTTGTACGGGGCTACGTGCCAGATCTTCACAGACCATAAGAGTCTGAAGTATATATTCACTCAGCGGGAGTTGAATAACCGCTATAGGAGATGGTTGGAGCTGATTAAGGACTTTGACTTGGAGATTCCGTATCATCCGGGGAAGGCGAACGTAGTCGCCGATGCTTTGAGCAGGAGGACACCTCGAGAGGAGGCTATAGCTCGGCTTATGGTTCAGTCACAGTTGCAGAGGGATTTGATAGAATTGGAGTTGGATGTCCGGATTCCGGATACGGACTATTGTTTGTCCGAGTTAGAGGTATTACCTGACCTGTCCGGAGAGATCTTGCAGGAGCAGGCGGGCTATTGAGACGCTAGGGACGTATTTGTGTACCGTCAGATCAAGAGTTGAGGGAGCGGATTTTGCATGAGGAACATTCCACACCTTACTTGGAGCACCCAGGCACGAGTAAGATGTACCAGGATATTAGGAGATCTTATTGGTGGGGCGGGCTCAAGCCCGATGTAACTAGATATGTGGCCCGATGCGCGACCTGCCAGCAGGTCAAGATCGAGCACCAGAGACGGAGGAGAGCTTCACCCACCGCCCGTGCCACAGTGGAAGTGGGAGGACATACCCACAACTGTTAGATTGTGAGATTACATGGAATACCGAGGACCATCATCTCGGACAGGGACGGGCGTTTTACCTCGAGGTGCTGGCACGCGCCAATCGGGATGGCGCCGTATGAGGCATTGTATGGACGGAGATGCCGTACTCCCTTATGTTGGGACGAGCGGGGGAGTTTTCGCGTTGTAGCTTCAAATCAGTACAGGACGACATGGCTAGAGTTGCTTTGATCCAAGAGAGGATGTTGACCGTGCAGAGCCGTCAGAGGTTGTATGTGGACAGGAGGTGTAGACCTCTCGAGTTCAGGGTAGGAGCTCAGGTGTGGTTCAGGGTATCACCGACGCGGGGCGTCAGGCGATTCGGCATTAAGGGGAAGTTAAGCCCCCGATATGTCGGTCCATTCGAGACCTTGGAGAGAGCCGGTGAGGTGGCATACCGGTTAGCATTGCCACCTCGGTTAGAGGGTATATATCTGGTATTTCACGTCTCTCAACTTAGAGAGTACATACACGACCCGAGATACATCATCAGTCACGAGGACCTAGTGGTCGAGCCGGACCATACTTTTGCAGAGCACCCGATAGCGGTCTTAGAGCGGAGTACGAGGCGCCTTCGATCGAAGGAGAATACGATGTTGAGGATACAGTGGTCGAGGCGAGGAGCCGATGAGGCTACATGGGAGACAGAGGATAGTATCCGGAGGAACTATCCCGAGTTTTATGCAGACATAGTGACATCGATAAGACCGTCGGGTTAGTCCCGGAATCTCCCTTGGTTTCTTTATATGTTATGTGATTTTGTTTGAGTTACGAGTACCTTGCGAGGTCTTGATGTGATGCAATACGTAGACTGGGATTAGAGCCGGTAGTGTATGTTTTATGAGTTCCACGTTGTTACGAGGTGTGTTGGTCCGAGAGTGTTGGGTTTAGCAAGTTTCAGGACAAAACTTGTTTTTAGGGGGGTTAGTTGTAACGCCCGGAATTTATTCCGGACTTAGAGCGCCTTGTAGTTTATCCCATAGTCCCGAGATGCCGAGTGCCGGGATTTATTCCTAAGAAAATCCCGAGCCGACTCGTCGTTTTTCCTCTTTTTTCGCGTTCCGACCCTTCGTTCCGGGTTAAAAATGACAAGGGGTCATTTCCGACCCCTCGGTCCGTGTGAGGGACAAGAGGTCAGCTGACCCCTTGATCCCCACACCTCCTTTTCAGCCCTTGTTTCTCTCTCTCTCTCCAACCTTGCTCACATTTCACGTTACTTCTTTCTTTCACTCTTCCACACTCCCTCTCTTCTCTTCCCTTCTCATCTCTTCTCCATTGTTGTTTGAGGATCCAAGATGTGGACTGCAAAAGAAGATCACAGGTTGTTGGTAAGCAACTTCCTCTCCCTCTCCTCTCTTCCTTGTTGTTTTTCCCTTCTTCTTCCTCCCTCCTTCATCCATGGCTATGGAGGAAGATCTTGAGGAGTTTTTGCTCAACTCTTTGCATGCTTAGGTTCTTAGCTCGATTAGGACAAGGAGAGGTGCCTAAGACCAGTGGTGAGTGTTTGGAGAAGATCCAACAAGAGAAGAAGGACTTTGGAGCCAAGGATCCACGATCGAAGACGAAGGAGACGACGTTCTGCACAGAACCCGCGGGGCGGCTCAGGACAGCCGCGGGAGCGGCCAGCCGCAGGGGCGGCACAGCACAGCCGCGGGTGCGGCCTGGCACGGCCGCAAGGGCGGCTTTTGGCACTCGATGCAGCCACCGCGGGTGCGGCTCCTGGTTCCGTGGGGGCGGCTCTTGTGTCCGCAGAGGGCGCCAGCTTGACTCCGCGACTGCGGTTTCTGCAACAGTAGGCTTCTCCTCTCCTTTCCTCTTCGTTCCTTCCTTAGTTTTATAGTTGTATCATGTTAGTAGCATGCTTAGGATGGCCTAGAGTAGCTTGAGAATGCCACTTAGTGGTTGTGAACCTAGGAGCCCCTAAGACTCGATGTAATTGTTGGATATGAGCATGTGAGCATGATGGACCTTCTAGGCTAGCTTGTTCCTCCTTGGTTGAGGATCAAGATCTTTGAGGTTATGAACTATTGGGTGTTACTTTCATGTGTGGAGAGTGTGATGAGCATGATAGACCTAGTAGGTTTTTACTCGTTCTTGGGTTTTGAGTATGATCATATGAGGGTTAGTAGGTTGTTGAGATATCTCCTCATGCGTTGAGTGAGATGTGAGTATGAGAGATTCTAGGATGTGGTCCTAGAATTAGAGATCTCCTCATGCGTCGAGTGAGATGTGAGTGTGAGAGATTCTAGGATGCGGTCCTAGAATGAGAGTCAAATGATCTTGTGTAGATCATTTGGGTGGAAGTCCTAGACTTCTTGAGTTGAGCGGGTTTTGATGGTTATCTTGTTGTGAGCAGGTTGTGTGCTTCTTCCCAAGGGAAGCGAAAGCGTTTTGTGATTTAGCATTGGGACGAGGTAAGTCTTTGGACTTACTTAGCTCGTATTTTACGTATTAGCATTGATGTGTGTTTGGTGGTGTGTGTTTATGTTCTTGTATAACATCTAAACCGGTAAATAGGACCACCGGCCTTTTGTAATTTGGCCCAAGTGTATGATAACGGGCGGTGACATCTTGCCTAGCTCTGCGTGAAGTTAGGGGGATCTCGGCGACTAGCCCGGCGGGTTCGATGGTCGGATGCATCCGTACCATTCCTTCCGGTAAGTGGGGACCGAGGCGAGACCACGGTGGTTCTCGTGTCACAAACCTAAGTTGAATTAGAACGAGATATGACTTAATAATAAAAAGATAATAAACCGGACTTGTGTGTTTTATGTTATGTGCTATGTATGTGGTTGTGCCTTCACCGCTTTTCTAATGCTTAGAATATTAGCTACAGTTTTAAACCGTTTGTGTAGATGACTTGCAGGTTAGGGATGCCGCCGAGTGAGGCGGAGGAGTGGACAGCCGGGGTCTCCGTACATTATAGGACGGGGGCGTTTTTGGGTTATGTTTCATATCGTTAGTTTGTGGATGTTATTGTACGATTTAGACTATCGTATTCGGGTTATGTCGTTTTGAGGACTCGGCTGAGTTTCCACGTTGTATTCTTACCTTTCAGTCTTTCGCATACATTATAAACGTTTTCGAGTTTTGCCTTTATTTGTTCCTTGTTGGAAAGGTCCGGTGAAATTGTTGTCAGGCTAAGGGTCGGGACCCATTGTGAGGTCTCGCCCGTAGCATCCCGAGTCCCGCGGATTTGGGGTGTTACAAAGGGCTTCTTCATCACTTCATTCCCAGCCTTCCTACGTCCTTCTTGCTTCCTCCTTCATCTCCTTGATCTTGTTCTTGTTTTCCCTTGAGTTTGGAAGAGAATTTGTGTTGTGGCCTTGGTGAGGTTGATGATGTGCTTAGTTGCTGAGCTTGTGATGCCAGCTGAGATAGTGGTTGTGATCTTGTCTTGCCTAGACCAGCAGTAGTGGTGAGTTTCTTGCTTCTTCATCCTTCCTTCCCTTCTTTCTTTCTTGTTCTTTCTCCTTAGCTTAGGATTAGATGTATGTACTGATGTATGTTGATGTTAGTTTGTGTTTGTATATGGTTGTATGTGGTTCTGGAATGGAAGAGACGTGAATTGATCACGTGAAGAGTGAAAGAAGAACCGCGGGATCATCTTCTGCACTGTCACCGCCCCCGCGGTCCAGCAAAGCGCCCCTACGGGTACCTTGTCACCGCACCCGCGCCCGTAAGCCGCCGGCCCGCGGCCATTGTCCCAACGCCTGCGCCGTGCCTGCGTTGCCTGCGACCGATGTCACCGCGCCTGCGGCTGAGTCTTGCCGCGCCTACGGATTGCTTGCTCCACCCCTGCGTCTCTTTGTCACGCAGGTGCGTCTTGTCCCAGATCTACCTAGAGTAGTATAGATCCGTTCCTTTCCTAGTATGAGGGAATTAGTACCATGCTAGGCATGTTTATGAGAATAGAATGATAAAGATTATGATATCGGAATATGCCAAATATGGCTTTGAGGTTTAGTTTTATCGAGATTTATGAGTTGGATATGATCTTTATGGATCTCTTGGGTCTATGTGTGACCCCTTTGTGTGATAGTAGATTGATATGTATATATGTATGCCTTGTATAGGCCGTGTTGTCCTCCAAATTGGAGTGGACCAGGTAAAGAGTTGATCATAGTTGAGATTACTTCTGAGATTGAGGTAAGTCCATAGGACTTACTTAGCTGTCATCTCTATATTGGATGTTGCATGAGTGGTGTATGTTTATGCTTGCTAGCATGTGATATTGTTATTACCGACCTATGGTCTATTGATTTCCCACTGTAGGGCCGTGACAACCTTTCCCTATCACATCCCGCTGGGAGTCTGGGAGGTTCTCTGTGGATAGGTCAGACTTGGTATACGATATGGACATGGAACACTCCCATTGGGTATACGTGAAGTGTGCCGGATCCACTCCAGCTGGCTATAGCCCACAGAGGCGAGGGTTATATTCCTCGTGTCACTTATGTTCATATACCGACTTATATATATCGTATGAGTGATGGATTATTTATATAAAGATAATGAACCGGGTAAATGTGTGATATCATGCTGAAGTGTTTATTATTTCTGATATGTGATTGTGCTTATGTTCATTCTATATATGTGTATGGTTAGCTAACGGTTTTATACCGTGTTGTAGATCCCTTGCGGGTTAGGAGAACTGCAGAGTGATCCAGAGAGGGTGATCTGTTGAGGGCTCCGTACACTAGGTCGTCCTCGTGGGGTTGGGATCTTTTGATCTTGTATATATTTGTTATGTTTTGATTGTACTCAGCAGTACTCTGTATAACCTTTTTATATATATATTCAGTTTTTATGGTTTGGTTTTAATCTATCTGTGCCTTGTTGTAAGATCAGTGAAATTGTTGTCAGGCTAGGGTCAGGATCCATTGTGAGATCCTAGCCCAGTAGCGCCTCGAGTCCTACGGATTCAGGGTGTTACATGATATGATTAGATCCGGGATATAAAGTCATAACACTTTTTTAAAAAATATGGACAAGCGTCTAATACATCGTAATTGGTGCGCCCGGGGTATTTTAGGGTAGTATAATGTGTTTTTTGTAGTAGTGTAATGTCATTGTGTTGCAGTTATGTTGCACCGGATATGCTTGTACTAGCATGTTGACTTAAAAGAGTGATGTTTATAGCTTCGGGATATTAATAATGGAGATTATTTCAGGAAGATCCCCGGTTGATTACAGCCGACCACCTGGAGAGGTAAACTGAATATGTTAGGGCATGTTTGGTATTCATATCTAGATGTCAATATATCAGATATGTGATACCACTTTTTGGAGTATACCAAAAAGGGAGAAAAAGTTTAATCGAAGTATATCGGTCTATCCATATATTATATGCCAAACACTAAGTATGAGTGCTTTATGTCGATACTCATATCTTATATCTAGATATGGATACCAAACAGGCCCTTAGTTTATCCAATATGGATACTCTATCGGATATCTAGATATGGATACCAAACAGGCCCTTAGTTTATCCAATATGTTTTTTGGGAGCTGTATATATGATATTAAATCGCGTATGTGTAGGTGAACTTGGTAGATTGGCTGAAGACAATCGTAGGTAATAGAAGATCCAAGGAAGTTGTTGATCCGAAATTGCCCGAGAAGCCTATTCCGAAAGCACTCAAACGGATCCTCCTAGTGGCTCTTCGTTGTGTTGATCCAGATGCTCAAAAAAGGCCTAAGATGGGGCATGTGGTTCATATGCTCGAGTCAGAAGATTTCTTGTCTATTGATGTATGGACTGTGAGGACCCTTTTCTTCTAATGATTGTCCATTTCACAAAATTCTTACAAAAATTGTCTTCTGCATAGGAGCGTCGCATTCGAAGGGACCCACATGGATCAAATCGAGAACACCCCAGGCTAGCCGCAATGCAACCCGAACAGACCGCTTGGACCATGGCCAATAGCCAAGCATTTTGTAACATTTGTTCAATGTCACACGCATTCTTTTACATATGACTGCATCCCATTCTTTTCACTTGGGATGCTTATGTAAAATATTTGTACCAAGTTCAGCATTTTCATAGGAAACATCATTCATTCATAAACTCACCTCAAATATCTTTCTTTCGATTGCTATAATCTGTTTGTTTTCTTGTAGCTGGATTTCTTATTCATAATCAATGAGAACGAGAATGTGGAGTTTGTCCAATGCAATCCACCTAATTCGACAGATGATTGCATTGTGGCCTTTCTATAATGTGCAAGTATGAGTTGTCTTTTGTATGATTGGGGTCGTTTTTCTTATCTATTATCGTGCTACTTGATTGCGAATTTTATTTTTTTTGGGTCAAAAGTCATCAAATGTATATTTTTCCATAGTTTTGTGTAAAATAGTGTTGAATTATTTTAGAAAACATGTACTAGATAACTACCTGAAGTCATAAAATAGTGACTCTAACATCCAACTTCTCTTTTTTTTTGTTTTTTATACTTTGACTAGTTTAGGACTCTGCCTTATACGGTTATTGTGCAAACATATATATATATATATATTATGAGTACATTGTTATAATAATATTTTATTATTTATAATATAATTCTAAGAAATATAATATTGATTGTGTTGAAGCTGAAATGAAAATAAAAAATAAATAAATTAACAACGTAGTTGTTGACCTAGTTCACCATATTAATATGTCTTACAAATAAAAAGAATCTTAAAAAACAAATAAATGAAAATATCTTAAACAAATTACATATAGTCAAATAAATAAGTGTTCCGTAATAAATCACCCACATTGAGTCACTCATCATTCTATAATCACCTGATAAAAAAAATATCGGAAAATAGTTATTTATGTGGTGATTTTGGCAGAGTGCTATTATCTAATAATTGTAACGCCCGGAAATTTTTTAGGAAATAAATGTATCGTGTTGTTTCACTTTCCGTAAATTATTCTACGGAAAGGATTCGATTTTTTTTCCGAAACCGTAAACCGTAAATTATTTTAGGAATGTCGGAAATATTCCGACCCGTAACACCCGTTACGGAACTAGTTTAACGAGTTGGATTCCGCCCTTTTATTTTTCTTCTTTTCTTTCTTCTTGGAGAATCTCGGCCTGCCTATCTCGGCTGAAACCGACGCCCAGCCTCGCGGGAACACCCACGGCGCTTTCCCTCTTCCCACGCCAGCCTGCTCGTGCCACCCGCCCAGCCTACGCTAGGCCTGCAGGAGAGCAGGGCCTGCAGCCGACCCCTTGGTCCGGACCTGGCGTGCTGCACAGGCCGACCCCTCGGTCCGATCTCCCCTTTCCTTCTCCCTCTCGGCCTGCCCTTCCCTCCAGCCTCCATCTCTTACTTCTCTCCCTCATTCCACGCCTCACTAACCACTCCCTCTCCCGCTGCTCTCTCACCACCGTACCCAGCCGCCCTGTCCGCCACCTTCGTCTCGTCTCCCCCCTCTACGTCCTGAGCCCTTGGAGCACGTCGGAGAGCCACCAACCGGCGCTTCTCACCCTCTTTTCTTGGGCCGGGATATCCTCTGCGTTCAGGCTGCTCGAGCTCCGGAGAACGCCATGCCGCCGCTAGCAACACCGCCGAGGAAGAGTCTCCCCGCTGCCCTAGGAGCCGCCGTCAAGTCTCGCCGCTTCCTTCGGCCTCGGGTGAGCAGCAGCTCACGGTTCTTCACCTTCTGCATGCCTTGGCCCTCGCCGGAGAACGGCCGCCACCGGGAGCCAGGCCACTGCCGGCCACCTGCAGCACCACCGAGGAAGCTAGCTGCCGCCTTGCCCCCGCCGGAGAAGCAGTGACGCCGCCGGGATAACACTGCAGAATCTCGCCCGGATCTTCTTAGTAATCTCGGTCGGTCACCCTCACTTTCGGTATATTTACACTTAAGCCCCTCAGTTTATGATAATTACAGTTTATGTCCATATGTGTTAGGAATTGCTGAAGTGCCCGGAAAATATGTTAGCGAGTTTGAACCTCGGAATTTAGACGAGTTTATCTTAGGTTCCGATATGCTATAGTTAACGATCAATTTAGCGTATGGGCGAAATGGCGTAGTACCATGCTAGGATCCGAAGCCCGATAAAATCCATGAATCATATCGATCTATTTATACTTAGTAGTATCATGATAGGTTGGAACTAGCATGACTTAGAATAATGCCAAGTAGTGGCTTTCGGGACCTTAAGAGAATGTGAGGAGCGAGATTAGACCTAGTTGGCTTTTACGTCATTATCGACGGTGATTATTGGACTCTAGGATGCGGTCCTAGAATGGTAGTCAAATGATCCTGCGTAGGTCATTTGTGTAGAAGTCCTAGACTTCTCAGGTTGAGCGGGTTTTTATGATACCTTGTTGTGAACAGGTTGTGTACTCCTTCCCAAGGGAAGCTAGAGCGTTTGGGACGAGGTAAGTCTACGGACTTACTTGGCTCGTATTTTATGTATTAGTATTGCTGCGTGTTTGGTGGTGTGTGTTTATGTTATGTTATGTTATAACTTTTAAAACGGTAATTAGGACCACCGACCCTATATGTTTATATTGGCCCAAGTGTATGAGAACAGGCGGTGACAATACTGCCTAGCCCATAGTGAGGTCTAGGGGATTCTCGGCGACTAGCCCCGGCAGGTTAGATGGGCGGATGCATTCGCACCATTCCTTGCCGGTAAGTGGGGACCGAGGCGAGACCATTGGGGGTCTCGTGTCACAAAAGAAGTTGAACTAGAATGGAATACGACTTAATAAAAAAGATTAAGAAATCGGACTTGTGTGATTTATGTTTGTGTTATTGATGTGTTTGTGCCTTCACCGCTTTCCTAATATCTAGAATATGAGCTAACGGTTTAAAACCGTTTGTGTAGATGACTTGCAGGTTAGGGATGTCGCCGAGTAAGGCGAAGGAGTGGACAGTCGGGATCTCCGTACATTATAGGACGGGGATTTTTGAGTCATATTTCATGTTGTCATTTATGGATATTGTCGTATGTTTAGAATTCGAATCTATTTACGTTGTTTTGAGGACTCGGCTGAGTTTTCAAGTTGTAGTTTCGTACTTTTCGTTTCTGCATACATTAAAAACATATTTGAGTTTTCGCCTTTATTTGTGCCATGTTGGAAGGTCCGGTGAAATTGTTGTCAGGCTAAGGGTCGGGACCCATTGTGAGGTCTCGCCCGTAGCGCCCCGAGTCCCGCGGATTTGGGTGTTACAATAATGTAGTATTGAATAGGCTAAAAAAATATGTGTAAAAGAAAGTGTGCCTTATGGTTTATGTAAATCCAAATTTATCCCTATTAACTATTTAGTTTAAAAAAAATAATATTACTCTTCAAAACTTATATGGAGGAAAGGAGACTATGGAAGATGATGGTATTGATAACACTTACATGAATGGAGAAGACACTACGATGGTGAGAAGACTGAGATTGACAAGGTTGGAACAGTTGCGGAAACCGTTGAGGAGAATGGAACAGTAGAAGTCTACCAAGACAAATTAGCACTAGAATGAATGGAGAAGACACTATGATGGGCGAGAAAAATGAGACTAACAAGGCTAAAGTAGTAGTGGAAATGGATAGAGTGAATGAAAATGAACAGTAGCAGACACGTCAAGACAAGGAAGCAAGGAAACGGAGAAAGGTGTTTTCCAACTCACGTAGCTCTCAATCCAGCGGTTCGGTGAGCATAGGAAAATCCATTCATCTCTAAAAACCCGGAAAAGACCTAGTTAAACCTTCTCCTGAGGTTCATAAGTTTAAAAATGTACAAAGACTGGTGAAATCAATGATTATTAGGATTCTCCGAGGCTTTGATAGACTAGAATTCTCTCAACCAACCTCTCTTCAAATCTTTCGGATAACATGATTTATCGACCTGTTACACTCATGCATTTAGTTAGATTTCCCATTTCCACATTCATGTTTTAGCCTTAGTTTGTGTCATTTATGCTTGTTTAGTTCTACTTTGCAAGAATAGATGCCTACACACACTATTTGTGGCTTTGTAGGTAATTTGGCACATTTTGGAGCTAAAACGACGTATTTGAGGATCAAGCCTCGAAGTGGACACATTGGAGCAAGAACACGTGCACGGAAAAGGGCTAGGAATCGAGCTAAAGACACGAAGGAATGAAGGGATGGCATCTCGGCCTTGATCTCGGTCTGACCAGACCGAGATGGCCTGATCTCGGCTGAGATCCATTGATCTCGGCCGAGATCCATAATTTCGGTCGATCTGGAAAGTTTCTGTTGTGAAATCTCGGTCCCGATCTCGGCCGAGATTTTTGACCGAGATTTTGCCCCCGAGATTTTTGCCCGAGATTTTTCTGTTCGGCGATTTTATCTTATTTTTGGATCGGTTTTGGCCCAGCCCATCCTTTGTAAGATTGTTGCCTATAAAAGGGAAGCTCTAGGTTATTTCTAAGGGTCCGAATTAGTCCGTTTCTTTTAGGGTTAGGTTACCCCATAGGGGGAGCCGCCTCTCTCTCTTTCCCTTCTTCTTTCTCCATTGTTCTTCAATAGTTTTACATTCAAGAATCATACTTTTACATTCAGTTTTGTTTGGAAGACCTTGTTGGATTCAAGATTGAAGGTTTCCATTTATTCAAGTTAAGTTCTTTTTATTCCTTTTTGTTATTTATTTATTTGTCTTTCCTTCATATGATTGTTATCGGCTAGAACCTTGTGGTTCCAAGGTTGACAGGGATTTGTTTATATCTTTGATTATGATGGAATGTTGTGCTTTATGTTTTGGCTTTGACTTGCTTGAAATCCTATTGGTTGGCTTGTTCTTGAATCTAGTTAGAATCCTTCTAGCTAGTAACCTAAGTTGGAATTGAAACTTACCCGGTGATATTCCTTCTTAGATACATGAGAGACTGATCATAGGTAATAAAGGGTTATCCTTTATTGTTGAATGTGCTTAGATTCCTTGCTAAGTAGGGTAATACATGAGACTTACCCGGTAATGGTTTACCTTTCCCTTAGTTTGTAGTCTGGTTTGTTTAGAATTTCCTTCTCTCTACCTTGAGACTTACCCGGTAATAGGTAGTTGGTTTGGAACTAGATAGTCTTGGGACTTACCCGGTAATAGACTGTCAGCCTAGAAACGTTCATCCTTGTGGCTTTTCTACCATATATCTTTATGAGTCTTCCTGAATCTATATGTATAAACAATGATCTTGAATCCTTGGAATCCATTTTCTTTCCATTAATTTGATTATCTTTGTTTTCCTTTTTGTTTGTTTGCTTTGACTTTCAATCAATAGTGACAATTGATTGCGAGTCCTTAAAACCGTTTTAAAACCTTTTTGATTTCTTTGCCTTATCTTTTCCCAACTCCTGTCTTTAATTGAGATTTATTCTATTTATAATCATTATTGCATTTTAATCCCCTCAGTCCCTGAGATCGAACCTGGGATACTTACCTTTACTGTGATTGACCCATACACTGTGGGTTCGTTGCTATTTAGGGAATTATTACAGGTTATAAATATAAAATTATCCCTTCCTTGTTTTACTAACTTATAGGTCTTTATCATTATTGATAAAGGTTTATAGGGGTGTAAAATCAGCGAACAAGTTTTTGGCGCGTTGCCGGGGACTGAGAAAGTTTAACTTGCGTGTTTTGATTATTTATAGTTTAGATCTTTCTTGTTACTTTTGATCTTGTTCTCTTTCTGTCTTTGCATTCTCCAGGTTTTACAAAATGGCTAAGAGAAACCTTCGAGCTGAGTTAGATGAAACCTTGGAGCGGATTGACTATCTGTAGAGAGAACTAGAATATGAGATTTTCTTGGTGAGCCGAGTGGAGAAAGTGAGGAAAGACTAGAGAAGATTGATTATCTAGAAGATGAAGTTATGTACCAAAGATATGAAGCAAAACGACAACGGGCAGAAATTGAATCTTGGTACAACAAATACATAATCAAGTCTGAAAGTACCTTATCTCTCAAGGAAGGGCCTCAAACGCTAAACGAATTGCGGAGATCAAGGAGAAAATCTGAAAGCATCTTAACTCCCAGGGAAGAGGTTCATCCAAAGAAGAGCGCATCGAGGATGAAGAGCTGACGAAGGAGGAAGACGGATCGGACAGCCCCTATCCCGATCTCGGCCGAGATCATTCCAATCTCGACCGAGATTCCTGTGTAGAAGGAAAATCTCGGCCTAATCCCTACAAATCTCGGCCGAGATTTCTTACATGGCTACCGAGATTTGCTGAAAATCGTCCCTATGGCTTCCATCTTACTCGAGTTGCGCCTAAAAGCTGGAGGGTAGTGCCAAAGGAACCTCTCAAGGTTAGATTGAAGCTTCTCCCTGACCAAAAGAGCATATCGTTCAAGTATGGGGTAACCCACAAGACTATCCCATACCACCCTCCAATGATGGAAAGAGTGGAGATCTTCATTCAGGACATGAAGAGAGTTCTCAAGAAGAAATTTCATGAGTCATGTGAAGAGTGGTTGAAAGGACTGGATGAGCAGTCCAAGGTTTTTGATGTGAGCTAACACAACCACGGAATTGGGTCCGGCTAGAGACCTTAAATCAAGCGCTTCTCGGGAGGCAACCCGAGGTATGAGTTTTTCCCTTTCTTGCTTTTGTTTTTTTGATTTTTGCTTTTGCGTTTCTGCGCTTTCTTTTCTTTTTAGGTTTAATAAATGAAGAATAGTTGCTTGAAGGATTGCACAACCGCTTCTTCCACTACCACCTCCATTTAAATGTGTCATATCACTGATTTTTACATTGTGAGTATTCTTTTTTCACTTCTATTTATTCATCACATTGGGGACAATGTGAGTTTTAAGTATGGGGTGGGATACTTGCAATCTTTTAGCATGTCTCTTTTCTTGTCACACGTTTCCTTTTAGCATGCATAAAAAAATTAAAAATAAATAAATAATGTGCTTCTAGGAATGACATGACCTCTATGACGAATTTGTGCTTGTGAATTAGCCTTTGATTATTACTTTCGAGCTCAATTTGATTTATGGCATATATGGGATTTGAATACTTTGCTTGATTTTAGGTGAATTATGAACATTGCCTTGTCTAGTTGGATTGAGTTTGGATAGTTGAAGCTTCATAATAAGTTCTTATACATTGCATAGGGATGATTTAGGCAATTCGACTTCATTCTTCTTCTATCTTTATCATGCTTAGCTCCTCAAACATGAAATCTCTTGTCTCCTATCCGGGAATTAGGAATGTTTAGTTTGAAGGTGTGCTGAAATTGTTGTGTTGTGAATTGTTTGAAGAAGTTTGAAGGATGTGAAATGTGATGTGATGAAGAAAAAGAAAAGCTTATAAGGGGTTGTTGGCTATGAAAGATGAGTAACTCGGTACCATTCACATAGCCGGGTGTTTGTGCCTTGCCAAAGTCTTATTAGTTTTAAAAACATTCCCTTAGAGTTGATTTGGTATGTGCATTTTGGTGTGAGGTACGTGAAGGAAACTGAACACCAAGGTTTCGGCTACTGTGCACCAATGCCTTTCACTCAAAAAGAAAAAAGAAAAGAAAAGAAAAGGAAGAAAATCTGCAGATTATGCAAGGGTGGTGGATGTTGAGTTGAAAAGATGAAGTGTGTTGTTTCTTCTTCCCGGATTAGCACCACATGACCTAAATAACATCCTACCCTTATCACGTTTCTTGGCCTTTATTTGCTAAGTCCTTTTGATCTATGTACACATGTATTTAACTTGCAGGCTTAAACTTGAATTTCTAATGAAAATTAGATATTAGTAATTTTGATGATGAATGTGAAATTCTTGTAAAGTATGATTATCCTTTCTATGCCTATTTCATTTGATCTTAATTGAAATATATCTTTAGCTATGAAACTTGCACTATTGAGGGTGATCATAATTAGAAGCACTTCGCATTTTGTTTTTTGTTTTGCATAGATAATTCATGTTATCTTACCTTAGATTTACTACTTGCTTGAGGACAAGCAAGGATAAGTATGGGTATTTTGATAACATGATTTATCGACCTGTTACACTCATGCATTTAGTTAGATTTTCCATTTCCACATTCATGTTTTAGCCTTAGTTTGTGCCATTTATGCTTGTTTAGTTCTACTTTGCAAGAATAGATACCTACACACACTATTTGTGGCTTTGTAGGTAATTTGGCACATTTTGGAGCTAAAACGACGTATTTGAGGATCAAGCCTCGAAGTGGACGCATTGGGGCAAGAATACGTGCACGGAAAGGGGCTAGGAATCGAGCTAAAGACACGAAGGAACAAAGGGATGGCATCTCGGCCTTGATCTCGGTCTGACCAGACCGAGATGGCCTGATCTCGGCTGAGATCCATTGATCTCGGCCGAGATGGCCTAATCTCTCGAGATCCATAATTTCGGTCGATCTGGAAAGTTTCTGTTGTGAAATCTCGGTCCCGATCTCGGCCGAGATTTTTGACCGAGATTTTTTTGACGAGATTTTTTGCCCGAGATTTTTGCCCGAGATTTTCTGTTCGGCGATTTTATCTTATTTTGGATCGGTTTTGGCCCAGCCCATCCTTTGTAAGATTGTTGCTTATAAAAGGGAAGCTCTAGGTTATTTCTAAGGTCCGAATTAGTCCGTTTCTTTTAGGGTTAGGTTACCCCATAGGGGGGAGCCGCCTCTCTCTCTTTCCCTTCTTCTTCTCCATTGTTCTTCAATAGTTTCGATTCAAGAATCATACTTTTACATTCAGTTTTGTTTGGAAGACCTTGTTGGATTCAAGATTGAAGGTTTCCATTTATTCAAGTTAAGTTCTTTTTATTCCCTTTTTGTTATTTATTTATTTGTCTTTCCTTCATATGATTGTTATTGGCTAGAACCTTGTGGTTCCAAGGTTGACAGGGATTTTATATCTTTGATTATGATGGAATGTTGTGCTTTATGTTTTGGCCTTGACTTGCTTGAAATCCTATTGGTTGGCTTGTTCTTGAATCTAGTTAGAATCCTTTTAGCTAGTAACCTAAGTTGGAATTGAGACTTACCCGGTGATATTCCTTCTTAGATACATGAGAGACTGATCATAGGTAATAAAGGGTTATCCTTTATTGGTTGAATGTGCTTAGATTCCTTGCTAAGTAGGGTAATACATGAGACTTACCCGGTAATGGTTTACTTTTCCCTTAGTTTGTAGTCTGGTTTGTTTAGAATTTCCTACCTCTCTACCTTGAGACTTACCCGGTAATAGGTAGTTGGTTTGGAACTAGATAGTCTTGAGACTTACCCGGTAATAGACTGTCAGCCTAGAAACGTTCATCCCTGTGGCTTTTCTACCATATATCTTTATGAGTCTTCCTGAATCTATATGTATAAACAATGATCTTGAATCCTTGGAATCCATTTTCTTTCCTTTAATTTGATTATCTTTGTTTTCCTTTTTGTTTGTTTGTTTTGACTTTCAATCAATAGTGACAATTGATAATAGACTGTCAGCCTAGAAACGTTCATCCCTGTGGCTTTTCTACCATATATCTTTATGAGTCTTCCTGAATCTATATGTATAAACAATGATCTTGAATCCTTGGAATCCATTTTCTTTCCTTTAATTTGATTATCTTTGTTTTCCTTTTTGTTTGTTTGTTTTGACTTTCAATCAATAGTGACAATTGATTGCGAGTCCTTAAAACCGTTTTAAAACCTTTTTGATTTCTTTCTCTTATCTTTTTCAACCTCCTGTCTTTAATTGAGATTTATTCTATTTATAATCATTATTGCATTTTAATCCCCTCAGTCCCTGAGATTGACCCTGAAATACTTACCTTTACTGTGATTGACCCATACATTGTGGGTTCGCTGCTATTTAGGAAATTGTTACAGGTTATAAATATAAAATTATCCCTTCCTTGTTTTACTAACTTATAGGTCTTTATCATTATTGATAAAGGTTTATAGGGGTGTAAAATCAGCGAACACTTTCCAATAAAACAAAATTGTTTAGTTCATCACTTTGTTTTATAAAAACAACAATCCGGATTAATGAAGGTAATTAAAAGGTAGAATTAAGCCCTTTGAATTAATATTATCAAAGATCGAGAAGGAGACTAGTCATTCATGCTAAGAAAAAAAGCAAGAAAACAATATATTAAAAGCATGAAAGAGTAAAACTCACAAGATTTGGTCTAGGAAGAACCTTACCGAGCAAGTCTAACAATGACAACCTACAAGAGTAAGGGAGAGAGAAAGAAAGAGTAGATGATGATAAGATGCTATAACCCTAACCCTTGTGCATGCTTATATAGGGGAGCATGGCGTCTAGGGCTTACAAAAACATACGAAAACTTCCTAATATAAAGTCTCGAAATATCAATTTTCGTCGCGGCCGAACGATAAGGCGTTACGCTTGATCCTTGTGCTGGGTGTAACCCGGCTTAAGGGGCCGTTACGCTAACGTAACCTTCTCTGTTGGCCCAACTGACGTTTCTGAAATTCTGGATGAGCATCCCAATTGTTACGCCCCCTTAAGGGTGTCACATAGGCGTAAGAGTCCACTTTTCTTCATTTGTTTTTTAATCTCCGAGTGTAGGAAGACGTGTGAGGACTCTATGTTCCAGCCCCTCAGTCATGTTGATGATCTGGATGCTTTGACTTCAAGGAGGATACAATTCCGATGCATTTAGCACCTAAAAAGCTTGAAGCATAAAAAAGTCAAGGTAGATACCGGAATATAGAAAGTGAGAGTATTCCAAGTAAAAAGGTATATGTGAGATACAAATGAGGGTATAAAATGCATGAAAACATAAGGGAAAATATGATACTTTTGACAATCATTAGTAAGCCGCGTTGATCTTATAAATCTTGAATCTCTTCTTCAAAGCATTGAGGGTAGACTTTATGTTCCAGATCCTCAGTCACTTTGATCATCTTTAAGCTCTGAATTCAGGGAGGATGCAATTCCGATGTATTTAGCACCTAAAATGTCAAAAACAATGAAAAACCAAGGTAGATACCGAAATATGGAAAGTAGGAGTTTTCCATACAAAAAGGCATATAGGGGATGGAAAATAGGGTATAAAATGCATGAAAACATAAAGGAAAAAAGTGATACTTTTGACACTCATCAGGAACTTGTCTACAAGATCCAAGAAAGCATAACATAAGCTCACATGTAGTGGTTTAAGAGTATCCTTGCCGTCCTTCCCATATTTTGGAGGTGTGAGGACTATATTATCACCAAAACTGAGGTCATCCTTTGTAGAACATATAGAATATCTAATACTACCATAACTCACAAACATACAATCAAGCTAACATCATATATCAATGCAAGTTGGGCTCACTAGATCCTAGAAAATAGAGGGGTTACTCATACATACCTCTGAACAAGAAAACAAACTTTATTAATGATCGAAGGAAGAGCCCGTCGTTTGACCTTCAAAGGAAAGTAGATACAAAAACTTCAAAAAAAGTGTGGAAAATAAGATATCTAACCTAATGGATGAGGAGTCTTATTTATAGGGTCAATAGGATCCAACGAATCCTAGCTCCTTTGATCTTATCTTCTACTAAGATAAGATCAAATCTACCTAATTCTATCTTCTAATGAGATAAGATCGACCTAAAAAGCTAAAACTACAAAGCAAATCGACTAGTAGGCCAACCCAACGAAATGTCGAAGCGTGATGATCAAGCATGCCGTCGTCCGACCTCCCAACCCAAGTTATGGGTTTGGTCCAGAATTGCTTCGGGATCTTCCTTGTAACAACGGGAAGTCATTTTCACGGCCCAATGCAGAAGTACTATGAAGGGGGGGGGGGGGGGGGGGTCGTCATCTGATGTGGGTGCTAATTTATCAGTTTAAAACGTTTCCCGATGTTTTTTACTTCACTCTCGGAGTTCAACCATTTATTTTCTTGACCTTGACCTCTTTGACTACAAGGAAACCATTAGTGTGTATCCGATCATTTAGCTATAGATGTGTCATTTGTGTTCTGCAAATGCCTAGAAGGTCTTCAATTACATAAAGTAGCCAATAGATCTCCAAAACACGAATATAAAGGAAATAGACCAACATGATATGTTATTTAGTTCAAAGAGGTAGAGATTATAATAGAACGATGATGAAAAAGACGCTAGTTTGAATGCTATCAAGGAGTTGCGTGATTAATATTTTTAATATTTTGCAAGATGTGAAAGGTGCGCAAAAGATTTCCCTTCATAACATGATGTATATGATATTTGGTTTGGATTACTATCAATTGAGATTTGATCTATTCTGTTGTGGTGAATAAGATAATGGAACATCTTATCTTCTTTGGAAATGCAATTCGGTTATTTTCGATATACATGATTTTGGACCAAACAATGAAAATCTCCTATTAGTCCCTTATTGCTACATTAGGTGTTGGTACGATTCTCTGACCAGTCAGCCAATTAACCCTTATTAGATCAACCAATTTGCGCTTGTTTCTTTCTCTTCATGATTTTTGTAGTTCTCTTGCGTATTTCTTTATCATATGTTTTGATTGGCCAATTTCAACCTCTCAATCAACCAATCTCATGCCTTTTGTTTTCTATTGTCCTATGAATTTATTATTTAGCTTTATAATTAATATGTCAAATCATTACTTTATTTTTCTGAGTTTAATTATAGTCTTATACTACAATTGAGTATTATATATTATTTACAAGATATGATACTCATGTTTCATCCCTCGTTATCAAGGTCGTCTACGCCTCGCCTCCAATGTCTAATACGGATATATTTATTAATTTTATCAAAACCAACCTAATCTATTCAATTTTAACATAATTAAACCTAATCACATACACATTTCACCTAAACAACCAAAGCCATAAAAACTCGTATCTCTTCCGCTGATTGTTCATATTTTTCAAATGGTTGGCCTCCTCTTTGTCCTCCATGCTTCCTAGGCTCCTAGCTCTATTCATGGTTGAAATTGTCGGTTTGTGGTTCGAAATCTAAAAGATGTCCCGATTTCATGTCTTTTTTTTAATATATATTTTGTTTGTGGTTATGGTGATGGCCACTCCCTACACTAAAGCATTTTAGGGTGTGGCAGAGTCAATCATGATGCAAACCCACTACATATCATACCCAATACTGATGCGTAGAGTCTTTATGTGTCAGACTCGGTTACGACACGCAATTTCATTGTATGTCGGTCATATATTAGTAAATTTGTCGTTAAATATTGATTTTGATTAATTTTATTGTATTGTTGTCCACCTACCATCTACCACTACTAGTACCAAGATGTACGGGCTACAATACAATGTTGGAGGCATAAAATCTATATACCTTTACTAAAGTAGACGACGTGTATATATGTTGACATGACAACCTCAAAAAGCTTTATCGGAATAATTTTTTTACTAAATCACTAACAAGTTGATAAATCTTTTTTTGTCAATACAAAAACTAGATTTTTTAAAAATAATTGTGTAGACTATTCTTTTAACGTAACATAAGGATTTGATGATAACAAATTTGCAGAAGAAGCTCTATTTTAACCTAAAATTTTAATTTAAAAAAATAGTATAACTTGTGTTAGATAATCACACAAGAAAAGCTCCGCTTTATTTTCCTATATATATATATATATATGGACCACCTCATTACGGTGGATTCATCAATTTCTCACGTTTCTATAATAAAATAAATCTTTTTCGCTACTTCAGATAAACAGTAAATCACTTCATCTTAAAAAATAATTTATTCATTATATTAACAGTTTTATATTATCGGTTCATTAGATCATATAATTTTTGTTGATGTCTATGTTATTACAGATCATTTTTATTACGAACATTTTTATATCGAACCAGTTATTTACATTAACGTTATTTTTTAATTTATATTGTTGACATAGGCAAATTTTAAATCATAGTGCTATGAACTATTAAGATTAATGCTACTCCCAACAACCTAATCTACACCCTCCATTCAATCGCATTTTACACGTGTCAAAATCTCTAACGTCCACGGGTTTCTAAGGCTCCTCGCACGTTAGGCAGTCACCATCTTCCTCACAAGTGAATTGGAGACAAACACGCCTTACGATTTTCGTCTTCCAAACCTCTAAATTTCCCCTCTTTCTCTTATCGCCGCCGACTAGGCCGGGTTACTAACTTACTATCAGTGGTATGAATCTCTTATTATCTTATGTATTTCACATGTCTTGTCAGAGTTTAGATCTAATTAATTTTAAAGTTTTGATTTTCTGGTCATTTGTGGTTTAGGTTTACTTGTAGTAGATCGGATAATTTTTTGATTCAGAAGGTTTGAATGTTTATTTCTTCTTTCGTTTATAGCTGTTTAGTTCGCTTTGTTATTGGTCGGATTTGTTGTCTCTTAGTTGATTTTGTGAACTTGATTTCTGTTGGGGCAGATCTGATTGTTTTTGCGTCCTTCTAGCGTTAAAGGCGACTCCAAAGAAAGGATCTTTAGGATTTAGGTTAGGTGTTGACGGACGGTTTTTTTTTGGTGAAATGAACAATAATTTGTTTCTCTGGCAGGCCATGGGAGGTTTAGGGGGAAATGATTTGTGTATGATGGTGGGTTTGGTTGTTCATAATGTTAGATATTCGTTATATTATCTTCAGATAGAGGAATAGACTTTTAAGTATGATTTTTGGAGGATTTCTCCTTGAGAAATAATTTTTACATGATTAATTGTACTGAATCTGACAAATTGCTGTTGTTTTCATTGTCTTTCATAGATCTGTAACTTTTTTAAACTATATTGTTAATCCAATTGTACTATGCACCTACTTCCTGCCCCATCAAGTCCAAAACTTAGAACTTGTGTCTTGTGGATGATCGGTCATTTGTGTTTGCTTGGGTGTATGATAAAATTCTTATGACATATCTGCCTGGATCTATTTTAATTGTTCTTCTTAGTTTATAATTTTCCCCCTCGAGACTCAGTATCTGTTCTTGGTGGTCTTTTTGTAGTGAATAAGAATAGATGAGTTATCCACAAGAACCCCACAAGCCATCCTTCCCATTCGGAAACCCTTTCCGCTTTATCCTTCCTAAGGGATCTTACATGTCCCCTCAACTACTTACTTTGCTGAACAAGTTTGAAGTAGCTTTAGCTGGTAGGCTTACACAGCTTAAGCCAAAGGAATTGAACTTCACTTGTAGCCTCTCATGGATGACGCAAGCTATGAAGTTGCTTTCCGAGACGCATAATGATGTAAAATCTCTCATCACTGATCTAGATTTACCAGTGTCTGATTGGGATTACAAATGGATAGATGTGTATTCAAGCAACACTGTAAACTTGCTTGATGTTTGCATTGCTTTCAGCTCTGAGATCTCACGATTGAATCAAGGTCAACTGCTTCTCCAGTGTCTGTTGCACAATTTGAACAATAACAAGCTGAAGGATTTCAGTAAGGTCGAGTCTTCACTCAATAACTGGAGGCAACACATTGCTTCAAGAAATCAGAGAGTTATCAACTGTTGTAATATCGTGGACCAGCTTGTGCAGTGTCTTGATTTGCCTAAGATCAAGAACTCGGCAAAAGGAAAGGTTTTGATGCGGGCTATGTATGGAGTCAGAGTGATTTCTGTGTTTATTTGCAGCGTTTTTATATCTTCCTTTCTTGGTTCTGCTGAGAAGTTGCTTGATATGCATGTCGATGATAAGTACGCATGGTCTGAAGCGTATACTATGCTTCAGTCTCGTGTAAACAATGAGGCCACTAACTTTGTTATTGAAGAACTAGGATCAGTTGATGAGATTGCAAAGGCGTTGCTTAATTTGGTACAGGAAGAACAAGAGCCTGGAGAAGCTTTGATATCTGAACTGAAAACAAGGACAGAGATTCTTACAGAAGGGTTGGATCATATGGCGAAGGAGGTAGAGGGGTTCATCCAGATCGTCTTAAGTGGCCGTGACGCTTTGATCTCTAATCTGAGAAGGTGCAGTTTTCCGGAGAGTCTGGGAGACCACAAGAAAGAGTTGGTGACGAAGTGAAAAATTATCTTATGGTCTTGTTAATGTGATGAAATGTTATATACATGTATGTATATTGTGTAAGTGTCTTGGCTTAAATGTGCGCCTAGATGGATGATTAGTGTCTAATAATATATAAACGTGGTTTCTAAATGTACTGGTGAAATTTTTATCACCATAATTATGCACTTCGTGTGCGTTGAGAACTCACTCAAATATGTACATGAGGTGCGTAGTTCAATTTTTTTTTTCTTTTCATGGACTCTAACTACGCATCCCTATGCATATGTGATGCGTAGTTAGAATCCACTCAACTACGTACGCGAAGTGCATAGTTACTGAAGCGTTTTTTAAGTGCTATGGCGTATTGGGAACATGGACTGTTTATTCTGGTTGGGTCTTAGGGTGGTCCAAACTTGAATGGGATGGGTTCATTTTGTGTGGCCATCGACATGTACTCAATCTTTGGTCCAATATTCACATTGTAAATGTTTTAGTTGCTCAGTCAAACCATTTTTATTTTCTCGGTCAGACCATAATTTAGGGATTTCATTTCTATTACACTAGTATCTCAAAAGTAGAAAAGTAGGGGAAAATTGAATGACCATGTATATACTTGTAGGAAAACTAAAAACTAATTTTATTTTAAACCTTGGAATACAAAATTAATATAAAGTTTCATTCATTATCCTCTCTTAGTGACCATGAAGGTCATAGAATGGTTGTGACGTGAACCAAGAGTATGAAACATCTACTGTTTTTGTGTTAGACCCGAACTTTTGAATGGAATTTAATGTCACTTGAAAGGGAAGTTTTGTCAATACTCGGCTTTTCTATGGTTGGTATGTCCTAAATCCGACATGAGTAAGGTATAAACTTAGGTCCTTTTAGTTGAAGTAATCACATATCTCTCGCCAATATCCGAAACTTGAGCTAGATAAGAAGTAGAGACGACAACAAGACAGATGGCGTTTTTGTTGACCTTAAGTTGCAATTTGCAAACACAAACGTTGTAATTTTTAATCTAATTGACAAATTAAAAGATTAATACCACAATACCAAATTCAATAATCAAGTATCAAACTCGAACAAGAGCACACAAGGGTGCGTGAGAGGAGAAACTTGAACAAAAACTACATATATTTATTGCTTCTATAAAAACCTAGATAATTGATTAATATTGACAACTAATGCACAATCTCCATCAATTTCAGGTAAAAATTACAAAAAGTGGATACCCCCTATTTACAGGATTAACTAAAATATTAAATAAAATAATTAAATAAAAGAATATCCAACGCCTAAATAATATTCCTAACAAGAAAGATATAATTTCATACCCTATGACTAATAATTATTTAACTAAAAAAATCAATTATACTCCTAATAATATTTATAAAGTATTTTCCTAATAATATAGATATAATCCATGTCTTCTATATACTATACTATAGTAGGGTAGTAACACTTATGTATAGCGCCCATGTATATTTCGCCTATGTGTTGCATTGAGGAATAAAATACCGAATCCTTTGAAAAATAATAAATAAATTCTATTTAGATTACCATTAAAGTTTACTTCACATACCATTACAACTTCTATAATTATTATATTTGAATATTGTAATTAGTAATTACTTTATTATTTACGGGGTTGGTGGAGGTACCGGTGATTTTCATTATTCATCGTCACAACTACGCACTTCGGGTGCGTAGTTGAGTAGTTTTCAACTACGTATATAGGGTGTGTAGTTGGAGTCCTTTAAAAAAAAAATTCAACTACGAATATGGAGAGCGTAATAGTAGTACATAAAAACAAATTTTATTTTGGATTACTACTACGCTCCCCATATGCATAGTTGAGAACCATATCAACTATGCACGCGAATTGCGTAGTTGTGGACTTATGGTGACTACTAGAGATTTTCACCGGTATGTTTAGAAACCAAGTTATTTACCTCTGGTTTACCTTATTGTTTTTTTTAAATCTAACATAGGTTATAAAAGCATAAGCTTTCGCTCTTTAAGGTTGGCTTATAAGAGGCAATTAGATTGCATATAAAAAAGAATGAAATCGAAGGTAACAATCTGTGTGTTATCAGCGCACTCCAGGGTTTGTGGAGTTGTCCATGGAATGTCGAGATGATTATATCTGACTCCAAACTGGATCTTTGTTTTTTTGAAGAAATCCATATTAGGCATGTGTTCAGAGAAATCAACTGTGTTGCTGACCGATTGACCCATATGGGAATCTCGACCTCCAACACCAATTTTTCTGATGATCCGGAACTTCGTGTTTTCATCCGCAAGTATGCTTTAAGTTGGACTACCTTTAGGAGGTCAACCAACTTAACCGCTTTCCATAATCAAAAAAATCCTTATTAACTTATTTTTATAGATATCGCTAGGAAGGCTTTGCCATTGGTTCCGGCGCCAGAGGCGGTGCGTGTTTCCCAGATTCCACCGCTCAACCTTGTCGCAGAGACCGTTATTCAACCAGGGCTCGTCGTTATAACCACCATTGTTGCTTGTTGTCGCTGCCAAGCCTCCGCCACCCTATTCCACCACCGTCCGCCACCCTTCAACACCAGAAGAACCAACAACCTGCAAACCTACAAATCGCTTCTTTAGTTTCTTCACAAATTGCAGTTTTTGGAACAACTAATGTGAATTGGAGATGCTTACCGGAGAGAATTTCATATCAGGAGAAGATAGCGAGAGTCGAGAGAGATAGAGCGGCGACGCTACTTTAAAGGAGAATGAAGATTTGCATGTTGAGTAAAAATGTACACAAATTTATAAAAATATTTATTTTCATTTTATTGAGCACAAAATCACAAAACATATTTTTTTTATTTTTTTTTATTTGAGTTCGACCTTCTCCTTTTGACCTTTTGATTCTAAGTTATACAAATACCGATATTTGGTTGGTTTTGGTGATTTGGGTTGCACCCGGATTTTGACGGGTTGCCTACGTACCTCTTTAAAGAGGATCAAGCCTTACGTAGTTCAGTGCGGTGTTTTCATGCATCAGAGAATCAAAGTCCAAACCCACTTTCTAGGAAGGGTTGCCTAGACGATGATCCAACTATCATTTGCATGGCACTTATATCTCGACCATGCATCAAAGGATTAAATTAAACCCACCTTCTAAGAAGGGTTGCTTAATTTATCGCGCTATCACGCGCATGATCAAGAATAGTGTTACGTTGTTTTATTTTATTAATTTATTTTTATTTTATTTTCGTGACTGAATTTGGTCCCTAAATTATTCGTACCAAATTTCCTACGTATCCCTTTTTAGGAATCAAGTCGTACGTAGTTCTAAAGTGATTGGCCTTTTTGTGGTTAAACTCGACGAGCGGATGCTTTATATCGAGTTCGGAAATATTTGGGAATTTTTGTATAACTCTGAGATTTGTTTAGGATTTCATTTTATTTTGACGGTGCGACTGAACCCAATTTTAATCATTATTGAGTTTCCTATGTAGCTCGGAAAGAGCATCAAGTCATAACGTAGTTCTGAATAAAAAAACTTTTTTATTTGACTTTGAATTTTATGACTTTGATTTTATAAAAGTCAAAAATATATATTTGTGATTAAATTTAATATATTTTTGTATTAAATTTCCTACGTATTCGTATAAACGGAATCAAATCATACGTAGTTCTACAAACCATGTTAAAGTCGGTTTGATTATTTATATGACCTTATATTTTTAAAAGTCAATTTAACTTGTGTGATTGGACTCGATAATTTATTAATCGAGTTTCCTACGTAGTCTTTTTATATTTAGACATCAAATCACTCGTAGTTCGTTAAAATGTTAGAACCACGGACTTAGTGGCCAAAAGTATTTACTTTCGGTTCAACCACGGGCTCGATGTAGTGATCTAAAAGTATTTACTTTCGGACCACATACGAACTTTGTGCAGTGACGAAAATAATCACACCAAGATTTATTTTTTTTTACGATTTTTAATCGTAAATTTATGACCATATTGGTAAGACTTTGTCTTAATAGGGTCACTTTCGTAAAATATTTGTTTGTATAAGTTATTCTTTACAAAAGCTCATTTTTGTGGGTTTATTTTGTAAAAGATTTGTTTGTATAGATCATTTATAATTAAGCCAAAGCTAAACCCATGGACAATAAACCCTTTTTTTTTATGGGCTATCATTGCAAAATTTTAATTCGATGGGCTATATTAGCGCAAGCATTTTTAATATTGAAATCAAGCGAACGATGAAATCCATTAATTCCCACCGGCTAAGGATTTTGCGGCGGTGAAATCCATCAATTCTGGTCAACCACGACTTTTGCGGTGGTGGAATCCGTCGACTCCGACCAACCACGGTTTTTGTGTAGCGGCTAGACTTCGTATTGTTTTTGCAAATGGTCATCCCACCATGTTTTATATGATTCATGTATTTGAATTTCAATAGAGCTTTATCTTCAAATTTCAAAAAACACTCTACTGTTTCAGGGGTCAAAGGATTAAAAATTTTAGAAGTATACTATTCTCGTTTAAAGAATTGTAAACAACTGTATATTGGATTTGCAGGAATTGGTTTCAAACATAACATATTCCACTAATTTGATGGCTTGAACTTCAACCCCTTAGGCAGAAGATCTATTTGATTTCTAAAGTTCTTGCAAAAGCAAACTTTTGAGCCTATAATGAAATTGTTTAACCCATGTAATTATCAAACTTATGTTCTTTATACGGGTATAGGAAATTTTGAATTTATGAACTCAAAAGATATGATTTTTGACCCAAATTCAGATTCGAATATGGTTATTTTTGCAATAACTATAAGTTTGATCAACTTACGAAATTTATGTAACAATTGAAAGTATGTACTTTCGGATCGAGCAGTCAAAAATATCTATTTTCGATCCATATACTTTCAGGTCCAACTACAGTGTCAATTTCATTCCTCCAAAAAGAACTTGTTAGCCGTGGAAGATAAAATAAGAATCCCTCATTGTTTATCATTTTCATGAACACAATCATTTGCTTTGGGTTGATAATACACTAACAGTCGATTTGAATATAGATGGAGCAAAAATGAATGAAACTCAAGCAGAGAAGACTATTTTTTAAGAAGCCAAATCAAATTGAATGGCTACTGTCACTTTCCATAGTTTTTAAAACAAGAGAGATGGCCATAATTTGGAAAATGGATCTCAAAAGTAAATATCTCAATTAGAGAAGATATGAGAGAAAGAAAGCAAACGTCTCAGGAAATCAATTTTTTTCTCAAGATTCGATCGTAGAAAAAAAATGTTCAACTTTCTTTGCCACTTTAATGGATTCTATTTTGCAGGGTAATTTATTGTATCAAAAAAAAGATCGAGAATCAAAGTGAGAATTTTCTCTACAGTTATATCTGAATCTTTTGCGTTCAACAAAATTGAGACCAAATGGCTCGGTTGTAGTGGTGGAACCAGTCGATTCCAACCAACTATGGAATAGCAGCGGAGAAATCAATCGATTCCAACCAACCGCGAGTGATTTGTGTGGTGACCGAGTACGAATATTTTCGATCCAACCACGAATCAATGTAATGGTTAAAAGTGTATACTTTCAAACCAACTACAAGTTTTAACACATCAGCAACCATTTGCGCTTAATGTAGCAGCGAAATCTCTCCTTGGATCAACATCTTATATTTGAATCAACATTTGAATCTCGGTTAAAAAGCCACAAAACAAGGACGTGTATGTTGATGAAACACCGAGCAACTTTGCTCTTTCACCTACAATACGTTTATGCGTTCTTGTGTTAATCTGTGAATGTTGGGAAGAAGACAGAGAAAGATTTTCAGCCCTCTTTAAGCCTTGAATTAAGGCTTCCTAATAAAGAGGTTTTGGGAGGTTACGTAAAAACTACCCACTAGGCCACAATTGGAATTAATTATTATTTTTAATTAAGTTAATTAATTAACCTCCTTTATTTGGGTGAGAATTAACTATTTGTCCACATTATTATTCCTCCTCCAATCACATTTCTCATATTTTTTTATTTTGCTTTAGTTTAGTCCAAATTTATTTATATTTAGCTAACTCATGTTATTAATTAGCATTTGGACTAAGAAGTTGAGGCCTAATTAATTTTGAATTTTTCTTATATTTATTTGGGCCTAAATAAAAAATCATGTTATCAAACATGATAATTTTGAAGAAATTAATCACATGTATAATATGTAATTAAAATTTCAGATATTTCACATGAAATAATGAATTTTGAAAATTCATGAAATTTTACCGTCAAACATTGCAAAAGAAAGCTACTGTGAATTCAGGTTCCCACTAGCTTCAATTGTGAATTCAGGTTCCGATTTCAACTTTGAATGAGTCAATTGGTCGACTTTGGGATTGAAATTGGAGTGACATGCATAAGAAAGCTATTGTGATTGAACTGATTGCTACTCGGCTTGTGATCGAGAGCACCACATTATTGATATGATTGCTACTAAGGTTTGGACATCAAGTTAAAGTAAAAATCGATGGCCCCCCAAGTGTTTGTGAAAATGCTGCAAATAATTTCATTGTTGAGTTGAAAAACAACATCGATATGAAGTAATATGCTACTTGTATTCCAACTATTATGGTTTGTATGAGATTTGATCTGAAGGTGAGGTGAGGTTTCAAATGTTGACGGCGGGTAATGGCTTCCTTCATTGTCCGTGTAGATCCTTTTGATGGGTGTGGTGGAGGTAGGCATTTTTACAACTATTGTTAAAGTTTTGTGCTCTTTTGGAGTTGCTCCTTATAGCGAAGAGACTTTGAGGGTGTTATAGGCTAAGCACCCCTACAAGCCTCATCCTTCTAAGCCTTGCCCTACCTTTCATGAACCACCCCTCGTTGTTGATGTCAATTTGATTTTTAAATGCATTAAGTTCTTTCCCAAAGGTACTTCTGTGGTAGAGACGGCTTGAAGGCACAACAGATCTTAGATGTCATGAGTGGTGAGGGATCTACGGTTGTCACGAGTCTTTTGAGAGCGATTACCTCAATGGTTAATATGTTGTTGGGAGACAGGTGTCCGCTGAGTTTGTGACTTCGGCTCCTATTACACCGTTGTTGAAGCATGACAATGGGGTTCGACCAATTGTAGTGGGTACTGTATGGAGACGATTGGTGTCTAAAGTAGCCATGCAGGGAGTGTATAAATATATGAGAGAATATATCAGAGATTCCCATTTTGGAGTTGGTGTTTCAGGTGATGCGGAGGCTATTCTACATAGTGCTAAAAGGTTTCTGAACGAGCTTTATGATGATGGTTCCTTGGCTATGTTGACGGTGGATTTTTCGAATGCCTTCAACCTAGTTGACTGGACTATTTTGCTTAGGGAGGTTAAAGAGATGTCCGTATATCTCTTTATGGGTTGATTTCTTATACGGTCAGGCTGCTCGGTTATACGCTGGAGATGGATGTATTTGGTCGGCTACTTGTGTGCAGCAAGGGGACCCTCTAGGGCCACTCCTTTTTTTCTCTTGTCTTGCACCCGCTTTTACATAGGATCAGGGACACAAGCCTCATATTCACGCATGGTATATTGTTGATGGTACGATTATTGGTCGGTCTGTGGAGGTGGCTAGAGCTCTTGATATCATTCAACAGTTTGGTCCGGATTTAGGGCTCGAGTTGAATATTCGTAAAACCGGGTTCTTTTGGCCTTCATGTGATGGGTGAAAACTTAGAGATGGACCATTCCCATAAGACATTGCAAGGCCGACGATGGGCGTTAAGTTGTTGGGTGGGGCAGTGAATAGAGACGTCAGGTTTGTTAGAGAGTTTGTCATGAAGAGAGCGGTTAATACTGTTGAGTTGATGCATCTTCTTCCGCAGTTGAGGGACCTGTAGAGTGAGCTTTTTCTGCTTTGTTCTTGTATTATGGCTTGAGCTTCTCCTGGTTTGTTAAGCCATGTCCCACCCTTTTGAATCAATACATTTTAAATAATTAATTAACTAATTGATTAACAATTCACACTCAAATTCGTCCCCATAAACTCTAATTTCATTTTTTTTCCTTTCTATATCATATACTCTCTCTGTTCACAAATAATTGCCTTATTAGCTTTCTACTTTTGTTCAAGAATAATTGTCATTCTAACTATTTTGGTCTCTATTCTACACATTTACCCTTCTAATCATTGATATTGGGTTAGTTATGATTTTTCAATAAAGCAAAAGGTAAAAGAATGATTAGGGGTATATTGATATATTTTATAGTTTATTTAATGAGTGTGCAAAGTGCTAAAATGACAATTATTTGGGAACAGATGGAGGATGTATATACGTAATATAATATCTCATCCTTAGAGTTCTATATCTACTTAAGATGAAAAGATAATAGTAAAAATATAGTGGATTTCATTGTAGTAACAATGGAAAGCATATTTTTCAATTATCATACGAAAATATTGATTCATATGTTAATTAAATGCCTTTATAATCAAGAAATATTCTCGAGAATAGACCCGCAACTTGAAGCTTTTTTTGAAGACCGTCAAAATAATATCTCATCCTTAGGGTGGAAAGAACAATAAAACTTAAATTCGAAATTTTCTATTTTAGGTCGGTGGACTATATGGTTTTGAGAAACTAATTAATTTTTGACAAATATAATAGTAAAAATATTGTGGATTTCATTGAGAATCAAATCCATACTTAGGAGGCTCCAACTAAAGAGAGGACTACCGAAAAAACAAAATTCAAAAAAATATTCTAGTTTTGCAAAACTAGTGGTATTAATTGAGAAAGACAAAAAAAAATATTTTAAAATAATTGAAATAAGACTCCTCATGTCATGAATATGGTGAATGCGTCTTTGGTTTAATTTTACGGAATAACATAATTGAATCTATTATTCATGAAATGGAATACTTGGAAAAAGATGTCTACTCTCATGGTAAGAAAACTATAACCATGCACAAAGGGATTAAATATGCTATTTTCATGGGATATACACATTATTATTGAAGGGGATAACCTTACAACGATCATTGCGATTAATAGAAAATGAAAACCCATGGGAGATTGACATGATTGTTTCAGATATTTTTTGTTCACTCTCATTTTTATTTTGTTTCAAGTTGTTCACATTTTGAAGAAAGTTACTTGTGCTGCTGATAACCTTGTCAAGATATGTCACAACTTATATAGCGCCTCATCGAACAATTATTTTGGGTTATTGTTGCTCATCCACAAGGATGCACTAGAATGGAAAATTTCTCGTCAGAAAGCCACCTGTTTTTTTTTTTTTTACTTCGTTTATCTTGTATTAGAGCAAAAGAGACATCACCCCTTTTGAAAATGGCCATAAATTCACACCACATAAAATAAACGAACATACTAACATTATAATATTTCACTTTATGTAAATATATAAATATACATATAAATATATATATATATATATATATATATATATATATATATATATATATATATATATATTTCAATGCAATACATTTTTTTATAAGATTCTTGATAAAGTATTATATAAATTTATAGCAAAACAATGGAAAAACTCGCATTCATATAGTGGAATATATGGCATATGAGAAACCAATGTATCTTCCAAGACCAGCAACCAATTAGTATCAAAGCCTTTTGCTCTGCAAGCAAAAGCTCATGCATTGCGAAATGGCCTCCTAAAAGCAAGAGCTATGAACATATCGAAAATTGAGATTGAGGGTGACAATCTCACCATCATCAACTCAATCAATATGGTTTGGAAACCACCGTGGGAACTTGATATCATCATAAGGGACGGAGCCAGAAATTTTATTGGGATGGGCCGATTTATATATATATATATATAATACAAACTTTTTTCCTTAATGATTGGCAAATTATATACGTGTATTAAATAACTAAATTAGTAAAAAATATGATAAACAAGTAACTACTTAAAAATTTAAAACATTACTTATATTAGGCTTCTTTATACCAATAAAAAAAATTATGTACGCTTATTATTGTGTATAATAAGTAGTTAATGTTTAACAAATATTTTTTAGAGAATTAGTAGATAACTAAAACTTAAAATTTTAATATATATCTAAATGAAATACATCTAATAGAAAAGGTATCCGGTAAACAGTGTATTAATAAAAGTGAAAATTTTATAATCTTAAATGCAACACATCTAATAGAAAAAGTATACTTTTAAATAGTATATTAAACTATTAATTAAAAGTAAAAAAAATAGATAAAAGTAGACGCAATTTATAATGGCCCTTCATATTTCCACCATTCATATTAAGGGGGAGTGAATATTTATGGGTATTTATATGGGTATGTGGGTGGAAGAATGTGACTTTTAGGGGATGTGATTGATTGATTTTTGTTTAATGGGTGGAAGTAATATAGTGGTTTATAATTATAATTTAAAATTATTGTTTACAAAGTGTATTGAGTTGACGTGCAGGCTTTTTGCAAGAAGTACAGACTAGTCATTTAATAGCAAATGACGTGAGTGGTTGGTCAAACTCTACAAAGGGTTGGGCAATAGATAACAAATTTTTTTATTTTATTTATTTTTTATTTATGAAAATAAACGAGTTTATTTCAAATTTTTTCCTGAGTAGGGGTGGGCGACGGCCTAGCTGAGCCCATCCCTGAATCCGCCCCTGATCATCATCTCTGACATTTCAATCATTCTTGCTCAATTCTCGCAAGTCACTATAAAACACGTGTTCAGGGAGGTCAACGGCGTTGCAGACAAACTCGCTAGCTTGGGCCATGATGTTCCTGCTTCCGATAGAAGGATTCCAGAAGCAGTTGAAGTTCTCATCCGCAAGGATGCTATAGGATGGCTCACCAGTAGATGGTGATCATGCCTAATTACTTACCGTGTAATAAAAAAAAGATCTTGGAAATTTTTTTGGTAGGATAACCTTTATAGTTTATAAATAAGAAACTAACCTCTAATTTTTCATGATTTAAAAATTAATCCCTATAGAAGCTTTGAACGTATTTTTCCCCTCTCATCTCTCTCATTCTATTTATCCTCGTTTTCTCTCGTTTACCGTGCAACACTATTGATGATGAACTCATCAATTTGATCTTCAATTTTCTTATATTTCATGTTTCAGATTCAAAATAACAATTCATAATAAGATTCTAAGTTCGAGCTTATGTATGTATATTACTTTCTTCTTCTCGATTTTTATAATATTTGAACTACCGGCATTTTTCCTATTTTCTCTCATTCGAATTGCTTTGTTCATATTCTTCTTCTCATTTCTTTTGATTTTTTTTATTCTGCATTGTTGACAATATGTTGTATTGTCAACAAAATATGATATGTGAAACCAATCTGATTTTATTGTCAACAACATTCAACCGCCAAAATTTGGCACTTGGTGTTGTTGATAAACCTTAAACATGAAAACAATAATTTTAGTGGTGTCAACAACACATTAAACATTAAAATTTGGTTTATTTGTGTTATCAATAACATATTAAACACCAAAACAAGTGTGTTCGTAGTTTCGTACTATCAACAATACAAAATAAAACAAAAATAAGTTGTGTTGGTGTTGTCAACACCACTACAATAGAAAAATAATGTGTTTAATTGTTGTCTGCAACACTAAAATAACAAATATTGTGAGTATGTGTTTAATGTTGTCAATAACACCAAAACACACAAAATAAGAGCCGTTAGTTGTTGTCAACAAAACAATAAACACCAAAATATAGGTAAACAACACCAAAAATACCCAAAAACAACACTAAAAATACCCAAAAACCAATGTTGGTGTTGTCAACAACACTAATTAGTTTGTTGGTTCATTAACAGCACAATAACACATAAAAATGTGTTTTAAATTATTTCAATTATAAAACATATATCAGAGAATTCAAATGCGTCAACAACGTAAAATATACTCAACAATGGAGAACCGGTAGAAAGTCGATAAAATAGTATAAATAAATTATTCTACTATGCATAAACCAAATTTAACACAAATTTCAATCTATTTACAAATTAAATATGGGCAAAAACTAATAAAACTAGTTCAAATACCTTTTATAGTGGCTAGTTTAGCAATGATAAAGTTAGTATTTACCTTTTATAATTTATAATTTTTATAGGTTACTTCAAATATTTTTAATCCTGTGATACGTTATGATAATAAAACGTAACATCACAACTTTTAATTTTATATAAAAATACATAGATTACCTTCAAATATTCGGAAAGATTGGTTGGTTATCTAGAAGAAAATTGCGAAAATATAGCAGCAAATATAAAAACACATAGTACCACTGTAATTAAGCTTTAAACACTCATTTCCCTTATGGAAATTTGCTAGTACAATTGGTTAACTGAATTTTGTTTTCTCAAAAAAAAATACTCATTTCCCTTTTAAATACCGACCTCGGTTGAAGAACCCGTCTCTTTGATATTTTGACGTTTCCAAATCTCCCAGTTCTGACTTCAGAGTAGAAGAAGAGGGGGAAGAATTGCTTTCATCTGGTTTAGGGTTTCACAATATTCTTCTGGATCTTCTTACTAGTGTTCGGACATGGACCTTTTTGAACCTAAGTCGACGGTTATCGATTCCAACTGCGATCGGGTCTCCACCGACGGGAATTTCGGCTTTGCCTTCAACGATGTCAACTTCTCCGATCGGATTCTTCGTATAGAGGTCCTGTCTGGCTCTTCTGATTCAAAAACCGATTATGAGGGCTGCAGTAGCCTCGTTGATTGGGCTCGCAACCGCAAGCGTAGAAGAGAGGATTTGAAGAAGGAACAAGGTTGGCTATCTCTTTGAAATTTGTGTCCTCTGATTTGAGATTAATTTTTACTCTAATTTAATATGGTTACCGCTTCATTTGATGAAGGATGGTAAGGAAGTTGAACTTTGATAGCTCATTCTCCATTTGGTGAAACGGAATGAACATTTTCATGACAATTAGTTTGTCCGTGCCAGTTGAACGGACTATTGATCATCAATTTACTCCTAGAGTTTGCTGAGTTGCTATAGGTTTGGTTGGCCTAATTGTTAACCGTGTTGTCAAGGATTTGACACTTGAGGTTGATTGGTAAATGGTAATTGTTATGCCAAAATCTGCCTTGCAATAGTATGTTGAGCTCAATCGTTTTGTAATAAAGTCCGCACAATCCTATTAAGTTGAGAATATCTCTATCTTAAGATTATTTTATAGGCCTCATTTGCTATTCGTTTGGTTTGTTACTTTTATTTCCCCCCTTGTGTGTTGGTTGAGTAGTTAGCATGTGGATCTTTATTAACTCTTGACAAATAGTTATGGTGTTATAAAATGATTCATTCAGGATTTTTGGAGACTTGCACTGGATGTTCCCGCTGCATGAATTAGATGGTCATGATGTTCCGAATGAATCTATCCTACTCTGCTCGAAGTAGTTGCTTACTGAGTACTGAAATTAAAATAGGAAGAAAGAAAATTTGAATTTCTGTTTAATTTATCTTGTTTTTTCTATGTTAGATGTGCCTTCTGAAGAATGTCCGGAAGAGCAAGTTCTGAATCAGCCTGATGCTGATGACGTTTTAGGCTGTGAAAATGACGAGGAGGAGGCAGTTGCAATGATTGAAGAATTTCCGTCAGCTGGTATGTACACTCCTAGTCCTTCAGGAAATTCTCTCGTCCTTCGTGATATATGTTGTATGGCTCAAAGTAAACATGGAATTCTTCGTATAAGGAAAGTACTACTAATTACTGCTACTGGTATGTTCTAAATATTCATAAACATGGGTGCTAGTACAGGAAACTCCATGGCTTTCTTTAATAAAGAAGTTACATTATGATTCATGATTTTGTATCTCAAACCTATGTGAATTAGTGATTTTCAATATGATTTGTATCCTTGTAGGAGATGAAGCAGCTTGTAGTAATGACTCGTCTTGGAATATGGAATGCTCTACTGTTGTCAGAGTTCAAACTTTGCATATAAGCTCCCCAATCCTAGCCGCCAAAAGTCCTTTTTTCTACAAAGTAAGCACAATTTTATGTCCTGTGCTCCCCTTTCTGTTCATGTATATATAACTGTAGTATAATGTTATCATGTATGCCACTTTTATTTCATAGCCTTCCAATAGATTTATGTTGCTTTATTTCTTGTATGATGGTATAGTTATTCTCCAATGGCATGAAGGAATCAGAAGAGAGGCACGTGACTCTGAGGATTAATGCATCTGGTATGGTGAATATGGATACTTCTCATTATGCTTGGCACTTGATTTCCTTTCAGAAAAATCAGTGTCTAACTTAGCATTTCATTCTTTAGCTTGAATGATTGTCTCCATTTGAGAGTTAAGTTAATCTGGATGCTGAGTATGTGATTGTTCATAATTCCTATGCCACAGAGGAAGATGCTCTGATGGAACTGCTCAACTTCATGTATAGCAACCCTTTAACTGCAACTACTATCCCTGCATTGCTGGATGTTCTAATGGCTGCTGATAAGTATGAGGTTGCTTCTTGTATGAGACATTGCAGTCGGCTACTGAGAGAAATGCCCATGTCACCTGAATCTGCACTTTTATATCTTGACCTTCCTTCAAATGTATTAATGGGTGAAGCTGTACAACCTCTGACAGATGCCGCAAAACAGTACCTTGCTGATCGGTACAAAGATATCACTAAGTATGTATCTTCTTGGTCTGGGCTTTATATCTGCTTGTTTGTGGAAATATAATTCAGCATTGCATTTTAAATAATGAACAATGATATTTTAAGGTATCAAGAAGAGGTGTTGGTTTTGCCCATTGCTGGAATCGAGGCTATACTTGCCAGTGATGATCTTCAAGTAGCTTCAGAAGATGCAGTTTTTGACTTCGTACTGAAGTGGGCCCGTATACAATACCCTAACCTTGAAGAACGTCGAGAAATTATCGGGTCATGCCTTGCACGGTACATCCGTTTTCCCTACATGACCTGCCGAAAGTTAAAGAAAGTCCTCAACAGCCCAGAAATTGACCATGAAATCGCATCCAAGCTTGTCGTAGAATCACTGTTTTACAAAGCCGAAGTCCCCCACAGGCAACGGGCTCTAGCTGCCGAGGACTCAGCAGGAACTAACCGCCGTTTCGTGGAACGAGCCTATAAATATCGGCCTCTTAAGGTGGTGGAGTTTGAACATCCACGGATTCAGTGCGTGGTTTATCTCGACCTGAAAAAATCCGAATGTGAAAATCTATTCCCATCAGGAAGGTTGTACTCTCAAGCATTCCACTTAGGTGGGCAGGGTTTCTTCTTGTCAGCACACTGCAATATGGACCAACAGAACTCATTTCATTGCTTTGGTCTATTCTTGGGGATGCAGGAGAAGGGTTCGGTTACATTTTCCGTGGAATACGAGTTTGCAGCGAGAATGAAGCCAATTGAAGAGTATCAGATGAAATACAAAGGGAACTACACGTTCACTGGGGGCAAGGCAGTTGGTTACAGGAACCTGTTTGCTCTACCATGGACTAGTTTTATTTCAGAAGATAGTCCTTACTTCATCAACGGGCTCTTGCACCTAAGAGCAGAGCTTATCATCAAGCAGTGACGGAATATAAGAAACCTCGTACTCGTGTATCGTAGCCAACTTACAACAATGCCAATGTTATAGTCTGGAAGTGTTTTTTTTACCTTCACTTGGATAGTGATATAGCGTGTATATCCTTGACGCCTAATGTTTAAAAAATTGTCCATCCTGGATTGGGACTAATGTTTACTACATGGAATGAGTAGGAAAATTGTGAAGCAACATCTACACAACTACAAAGATCTTTACAATTTATTTAAGAAAATAGAAGGAAGACGAGGAAAGAAAAGCAAGGCCTTTGCAATCCGATAGTGGAATCAACACATCTCTACCAGACAAAAAAAAAGACTATTACTAGTGTACAGCTCAACTTTGGATTCCATGATCATGAATTTATGATTCATTTGCAACCCTATGTCCATCACATTCTATGATGATGTCACAGCCGCTAGATTTGTTCCGATGTACACACAACCCCGGAATTCTCATCAGAAGGACTGATGTGTATCTTCCTCGGAAGACCTAGCCAACAGAGGATCCCTCCCCCTGCACAGTTGTTTTGGTTCATCAATTCATGACTCTTAATCTCTCTCAAGATCCTCGGTGACGGACCTGGAAGTGAAGATGCTGCTGATGAGTTTGAAGTCGTTGATTCCTCGCCGTCGGACATCTCCGTCGATTCGCCTCCGCAAGACTCATTTACAAATGATTCATTTCCGGTCTCCAACCTTCCTGCACTCTGGCACTTCTGGCGAAGCTTCTTCGTACTATTCGTTTTCTTCCCCATCATATCACGATATCCAATCGCATTCAAACCGGCGAGGGATCCGAAGTCGGAAGTGTCAACCACTGTCGCTGCCACGTTTAGAATTCCTTGAAATCTACCAGAAGAACGCCGAATCTGAAACGCGCCGAACGAAGGGGTTCGGATCGGCCGCAGATCTGGAGACGATGATGACGCTGAAGGCAATGCTGACCTAGAAGCGCTCGGGAAGATTCCGTTGCGAGGGAGGAAACTGCTGAGGATGATACGAACGGAGCCGAGAAGAGGATCTTTAAGAATGCCAACAGCGAAGATCTCGACAGTGATGGCGGATGTTTCTCCGGAGAGAAAGGAAGGTGAGACGCGAAAGAGGAATTTATCGTTCCATGTGGGGTTCTCGCACCCGAAGCGATCAATTCGGGTTCGGAGCTTGGCGGAAGGTTCGATCCAGGTGACGGCAAAGGTTTGAAGGCGACGCATGTTGGAGGAGAAGGGAGATTTGAGTCCCTGAGCGGAGATCAAGGTGAGCTCCAACAGATGGCGATCATCCTCCATGGTTTCTTTCTCAAGAAATCGTCTGGTGTTCGATCTTTCTTCTTGTATTGGTTGAATTGGTTCTTCGCCTGCGGACGGCGATAGTATCTGTATTTCCGGTGGAGTAAATTAGGGTTCCGGCGAGAGAATATATTCAGAATGCGAGAAAAGGAGACGTGGTTAAGCAAGATTGGAGATCGGAGGCATTGGAATTTTGTGTTGGACGGGAAGCAAACCGGGCAGTTGTTGTAGTTGACACTTGACGTATTGTTTGCTGGCAAAATGAATATTGGCGGTTACTTTTCTTTAAAAAGCCTTTCTGCTTTCATTTAATTAGTTTTTAAACTTTTTTAATTTATATTTGATCAAACTTCCGTTATAAAATGATACGCTGACTGTTTGTTCAAAGAAAAGAATCGAGAAGATTACTAATCATTTTAGAGAATTTGTGGACGAGAATATTTAGTTCCAAGTGTGTATAATTATCAATTGGTGAATCAAGAAGGACAAACTTGGTATAATTATCAATTGGTGAATCAAGATGGACAAACTTGTTACCAAGTTATGTTGTTTCTCT
>NCTC01003582.1:823-129992 GCA_002319775.1 Fagopyrum tataricum
TATGCTACATAATGATGATCCGGATGAAATGTTTAAGGTAGCTATTCTGTACAAGCTGCTTTAAAAATTCTTAGCTTCATGGATTCCATCAAACATTTGTACGAACATTTACTTCTTGAAACTGAGAATGATTACTGGTTTTTGTGATGCACAGATTGTATGTGTTGTGAAAGAGCATATTATGTGTGGAGGACCTACACGGTTACCTTTCACTATACCAGCTCTCGTTTTTTCTGCTCTCAAGGTTTGCAATATTTTTTTTATCACTAACTATTTATGCTTTTGACAATGTGCCTTTGGCCGTGTTTTTCTCTAAAGCTTTAGCGGTCTTAGGAGCTTAATTTATCTTCCTGAAAGTAACACTCTGAAGCGAAGCTAAGCTTCCAAAATGCTAAAGCTCCCAATTTAGCTTGTTGCTGTCGAAACAAAGCCCTTTTCAGCTTAATATAAGTCTTGTGCAAAATGTCATATGAAATTTCATTTTTTTGATTTTCTATCTGTTGGTTTTCAGTTAGTTCGGCGATTACAAGTTCAGGATGCTGAAATAGGGGAAGAAGTTCCTGCAACCCCAAAGAAAGTTTTTCAACTTGCTAATGAGGTATATATGCTATACAATGTTAGCTTTTGCTTTTTTAGCCAGAAATATCATAAAGGCAGTTGGTGTGGTATACTGTCACTGTAAAAATATTCAATGTATGGCTTGTTACTATATCTGTGTATATATCTGTAAAAAGTTTCCCAAAGTTAGAGCGGATAGAATAAATTAAAATAGAAAGGAACACACCACATACTTCCTCTAGTGACCCAGGCAAAGCCTTACAAGATTATAATTAGGGATTTAGGGTAATGTCTATGATGGGAATAAGTGACTCAATTTTGCCCCTGGCCCTCCTAATAGAATGAAAATATCCTATCCACTGGTCAACCAAGCGGCAATGCCTTTCCTGTAATTATTTTCCTAAAATATACTCTAGTAGTATTGCTTGTGCTAAAAAGGATTTGGATTTCAAGTGGAGCTTTAACACTTCTTCCCAAGCAATATACATTCTCTCTGACCTGTAATTTGCTGTTTAATGATATTTGATTTGATGTTCCACTTAAATGACTCTTGTTGTCATGTGTTCTGCTTCAGACCATTGAGGCCCTTTCTTCTGTTCCATCTCCTGAAGTGGCCTTGAGGCTGTATCTACAATGTGCAGAGGTGGTATTTATTGACCTTATTTTGTCCTTAGATTTCAGTTTGAGTTCTTTCTTCTAACCATCATATTTTCACTCCAGGCTGCCAATGACTGTGAGCTTGAGCCCGTTGCGTATGAATTTTTTACTCAGGCATTTTTGTTATATGAAGAAGAAATTGCAGTAAGTGCTTTTCTGTTAAGATTTTTAAGTGTCTATCAAATCAGATACTTATATCTATTGTTAGAGAAACTTCGTTTTATGTTTTTTATTATTTCCCTTCACAATAGGATTCCAAGGCACAATTTACTGCAATACACCTTATAATAGGGACTCTTCAGAGGATGCATGCTTTTGGTGTTGAGAACAGAGACACCCTAACACACAAAGCGACTGGGGTAATGCTTATTTTTAATCTGTTTCTTGATAGTGCTGTCCCTTGCACTCTCTGCCTTACTTACAATTGCTGTGTCTTTTGTTTTCAGTATTCAGCAAAACTTTTGAAAAAACCTGATCAATGCCGAGCAGTGTATGCATGTTCTCATCTGTTTTGGGTCGATGATAATGATGACATCAAGGACGGAGAAAGGTCAGAACCCTTCCCCCGACTATCTTCTTTGCTTTTTTAAAAAATTAGTTTTGATGGATACATACCAAAAAAGGGGAAAAAAACTCATTGGTCCAGGCTGTTTAATTTTTCTGGAATTATAATGTGCAGTTTCACTTTCATAACTGTTAAAGAGTGGTTAGGTACATTTTCGTCCACTCGGTCCGGTTTGGTCCAACCACTTTGGAAGTTGTAAATTTTCACTTTAAAGAAAAAGGAACCAAACCCGTGGGCCAGGTTTATTTGGTCGTGTCCACTGAATTTCGAGTTCTGGTTTTGGCCCCATGAACACTCAGAAAAGAAGAAGAAAAAAAAACAATGGAAGTTTGGGATTTTGGTTCATGATTTCACGTCATATATTACACGGGCTCATTTGTGTCTTCTTGCATTGCTATCACAGGGTTCTGCTCTGCCTGAAGAGATCACTAAGAATTGCAAATGCTGCCCAGCAGATGGCAAGTGCGACACGTGGTAGCAGTGGACCGGTTACATTGCTTGTTGAAATTCTAAACAAGTTTGTGACTCATACTACTAATGTCTCATTGTCATCTTTACTTTGTTACACAAACAAAAAGATATACTTTTGTTTCTGTCATTATATTGTTATATGTGAATATGCTATCGAGGTCTCAATTTCAAATGTGCTTCAGATACCTCTATTTCTTCGAGAAGGGGAATCCACAGATCACCAGCTCTGCAATCCAGGGATTGATAGAGTTGATCCAAACTGAGTTGCAAAGTGACACAGCATCTTCTCCTGGTCCTGCTACTGATGCATTCCTTGCCAGCACTTTGCGGTATATACAGTTCCAAAAGCAAAAGCCTGGTGCCATGAGAGAAAAGTATGATCCGATCAAGGTGTGACCTAAACCCTTATGTGTGTCTATACATTCTTCTTCTTCTTTGTCTTCTTTAGACGCGGCAGATGAGCTTCTAAAAGGATGATCTTGGCGGGCAGGTTTGAAGCATAATAAGCTGGACTAGCTTCTTATACTTAAAAGTGCGTCAGAGATGACAAACTAATCCACTGTAAGTATACTGGATATTCCTCACAACAGACATGGAAGCCACCGTGTGCATTTCCCTATCTATCGTTGAACAATTTGAATATCTGAAGAGCCAGACTTGTTTTGCAAGTATCAATTATGATTTTACTCGAGGGAAATTAGGGATGGTGGCCAAATTTTAAAAAATGTGCTTTGATTGTGTTGTACTGCAATTTGTGTAATGATTCTTTATTTGTTGGATGTGTTTAACGTATCTCAAAATTGTGGAAAGCAGCATGAAATAATAAGATCATTGATCCCTTTTTCCTTGGCCCTGGATGGGCTCATTTGGAGAAGAGTTTTATTTTTCACTGAAATGGAACTGAAAGCTTGATTCACAACTCTATCAGTTTTGCCGCTGCCTTGTTCTTTCACGTTGAACGCATATCCAGTTTGTTAAGTAATCAAACTCGAACCTAACAGTCCCTTTCTTTTCTTTGTAGTAGGCTTCAAGGCTTTCAACCTACTCATCAGTACATTATTGCAGTTAAATAGATGTACGCTTGACTGCTGTTGCAATGTTTAACTGAATAAGGTGAACAAATCTTAGCTCTGCTGTTGCAATGTTTAACTGAATAAGGTGAACAAATCTTAGCTCTTGACACGGTACATACAAATTCCAGTTTTTTCTTGCTCAATGAGAAGCTATAAGGGAGAAATACTAAAAGAAGCAAGAGAAATCAAGACTAGAGTTGTAGATTGATTAACTGTGCATAAGCTCCATCAGTCCTCTCAATAAGCTTCTCATGGCTACCACTTTCCACCACCCTCCCTCCCTCCAAAACAACTATACAATCTGCCTTCTTTATTGCAGACAACCTATGAGCCACAACAATGGTAGTCCTCTTCCGCGCAACCTTCTCCAAAGCTTCTTGCACGAGCTTCTCGGAAACTGTGTCCAAAGCACTTGTGGCCTCATCAAGCAATAGAATTGCAGGGTCTTTAAGAATCGCTCTTGCAATAGCAACCCTTTGCTTTTGACCACCCGACAGTTTAACACCTTTCTCACCTACATGAGTTTTATAACCCTCGGGCATTCTACTTATGAACTCATGTGCATTAGCCGCCTTTGCAGCTTCGACGATCTCAATCTCGGTCGCATCCTCATTGCCATACTTTATGTTTTCATAGATTGTTGTGGAGAATAATGCTGGTTCTTGTTGAACAAATCCGACTTTTGATCTTAGAGATCTCAAGTTTAAGGTTTTAACATCAACCCCGTCTATTAGAATTGATCCGGTTGTCGGGTCATAGAATCTCATAACAAGCGAGATCAACGTGCTCTTGCCGGATCCACTTTGGCCTACAACTGCCACACTTGTTCCTGCTGCTATCCTGTGGCTCATATCCTTGAGTATGGTAACATCAGGCCTTGATGGGTAATTAAATGTAACGTTAATGAACTCTATACCGCCTTTCATAGCCGTTATATCCTCGGAGTTGGGATCATTGGATTTTATGGTTGTCTTTCTTTTGAGGATGTTAAATACAGAGTGAAGTGCCTGTGACCCCTTCACCATTTCAGGTGTGAGGGCGAGGGTTTCGGCCACTGCAAATGCAGTCACCATTAGCATCATGAAGGATTTCATGATGTCACCAAAGTTTGAGTATTTGTTTTTTATCAAGATTGAGGCATAGTATAGAGTAAACCCATATGAAAAGAAGGCAAGGAGTTGTGATACACCATAGCAGATCCCGGATATATGGCCTCGCTTAAGAGCTTGCTTCTTTGGTAGGCTTAATTCTGCGGAAAATTGCCTTGAGATTCGCTTTTCAGCTCCAAACGACGCAACTGTTCGGATATTTACGATTGCTTCTCGTGCTAGGGATGTTGCTCTAGAGTATTCACTGCTGTAGTTCCCTCCAAATCCCCTAAGGAACAAGTTCTGCACATTGTAAATCAAGATTTAAGATCTCAGATTACTTCAAGTGTGTTTGGAAGAGCGTTTGAATTAGTGTTTAGTGTTTTGTATATACCTCAGCCATAGAAGCTCCAATAAGTAAGGGAAAGATGCCAACAGTAACAGCTGCAATTCTCCAACATATACTAAACGATATAGCGAAGGCACCAAAGGTAAGAGTTAAATTCTGCACGATTGTAGGCAGTCGATCAGCAAGAGAGCTTCTAACCAACGTAGCATCAACGGCTAGTTTTGATGTAAGAGACCCAATACTATTTTCATCTAAATCAAACCAACCAATTTCATTAGAGAGCATAGCTGCAAATTTTAACAGTAAGAACACACATCAGTATATTGTATAACTTACAAAATCTTATAATGAGAAAAAAAAAAAATCTTAAAATACCTGAAAACATCAACTTTCGAACACGAGCAGTAATTCTTTCTCCCATCAATGTCGAAAAGTAATGCTGCAATAGGTATATGGGAATAGTAGCAAAAGCCAAGGCAAGAAACGAGAGTGATACTAAACGAACATCATCTTTGATTCGAGAGTTGTCGTGTGAATAGAAGGAATTCAAGATATATGTAATGCCAAGAGCGAAGGCTGGAGCTTCTAACCCTGCTAGAGCAGCTCCTGCAGAACCCAATACAGCAAGGGGCCACTCGGGCGAACTTAGCTCAACAACTTCTTTGAAAGACGGTGCTATCAACTTATCACTATTTTCCTTAAACTCATCTTTCTTTGTTGTTTGCAGCTCTCTACCAGAATCTTGGATTTGGAAAATGTTATGATTTTGATCAGTTGTATTGACCTCTTCTGTTGGAGCCTTGTTGTTACAATCTAACCCTTGTAATTTAACTAAATTTGCATACTCTTGGCCTTTGTCTATCAGTTCTTTATGAGTTCCTGTCTCAACGACACGCCCATTTTTAAGAAGAATGATTTTATCAACCCCGTAAATTGTGGACAACCTATGTGCCACAACAATGGTAGTCCTATTTGACTTGATCTGATCAAGAGCCTTCTGAACTGTTATCTCTGATTCTGAATCAAGAGCACTGGTGGCCTCATCAAGAAGTAGTATCTTTGGATTCCTTAAGACTGCTCTTGCAATGGCGATTCTTTGCTTTTGACCACCTGAAAGTTGTGCTCCTCCTTCTCCTACCTGATTAAGGTATCAACATTAATCATCATCATATTCATATCCATGATCGGTTTTTGATCTCAAAGGTAAGGGCCTCTTTGGTATCCATATCTAGATATGAGATATCAACATTAAAAAAAAAACTCATATCTAGTGTTTGGTATATAAGTATATATGGATATCAGATTGATCTCCTCGTATACTCATATTACACTTTTTCGGGTATACTGATATCTATACAGATATCTAGATATGGATATGAAACATGCCCTAAAAATGTAAGGTCTAAAGTAAGAACCCGGGTATTGTATCCGTCTGGAAATGCTTCGATGAAACAATGTGCATTTGCTGCTTCAGAAGCTTTGGTAACTTGTTCAAAATCCGCCTCTTCATTTCCATACAAGATGTTTTCGGTGATGCTTGTGGAAAACAAGACTGGTTCTTGACTAACAAATCCCATCTGTTCTCTTAACCATTTCAGCTGTAGATTTTGCAGATCATTCCCATCCAACAAGATTTTGCCTATTAAGGTTAAGCAAATTATCAGAATTGCTGTTTCTTTTTACAGCTCTTTACAATAGATCAAACTAGCATAATGCACTAAATTTTATCTACACTAATATAGTAATATCAAAAAAACTGAATTATTTATGTAAAAACAATATTTTAAATTACAAAAGTTATAGAAGATTATGCTATTTTATCATCTTATGCTGAATACATATATTTCTAACTGCAATTTATATATTGACTATATATGCTATGATTTTTCAAACTAGCATAATGTACATTCTATTTTATTGAATTATTTAACTTTTATTTATTTTAATATTCTCTTTTCAAATATATAATATCATATTATCTCATTTAGGATTTAATGCATATTAATACTTTCCTTAACATAAACACAATCTCCCATAGTATATATAGTCATTTAGGTTCTAATGACTTTATATATATATATTATATATTATGACAAGTGAACTAAATTCCTTCTGTTTAAGTATTATATAGTAGATTACCTGAAATTGGTTGGTAGAAACGTTGAAGCAAAGAAATAATGGTGCTTTTCCCTGACCCACTTGGGCCGACAACAGCAAATGTCGAACCAGCATCAACTACGAAACTCAGATCTTCAAACACCATAGTTGGTCGCGAGGGATAAGCAAAACAAACCTCAGAAAACATGATACTCCCAACTACATTTGACAACATTGTTCCGTGATCCTTTGTCTTAAAAGAGCTATCTTTTGAAGCTATCATGTTTATGATTTTCGTTGCAGCCGCCTTGCCTTTGGCAATGGCAGCTAGATTTGGAGCAGCTTGACCGAGAGCACTTCAAAAACGGTAAAACATCAACATTAGACAAGGAAAAAACTCGGTAATTCGTTTAAAAAAACATGTTATTTTGTCTTACAATCCGCTATAGATGACATTAACAATTGTTGTGAAAGCTTTGCCACCATTTGTGTTGTCACGCCTTACGAGTATACTAGCATACCATATGAGGAGAGCCCAAGCACAGAATAATAATCCGTATGTTGACCCGATACCTATTCCTTTTGCAAAACCACTCTTTTTCCCAAATTGAAGTGCATTTTGGAGTGATCTTGAGTATACTTCAATTGCTTTGTCTTCTCCTACGTTTGATTGAACTGTTCGAATCTGCGAAATGGACTGATCCAATAATAAATAAATAAAACATTTAAGAAAGCAAAATGGGATATCCAAAAATGAAATTAACACAAAATTAACCTCTTCTGCTGCCTTTGCAGCTTCAGCATAAGCAGCTTCAGTCTTCTTTGATATGCTAGACAATGTTATGGCATAAGCTCCACCAGAAATAGCCACCAACGGGACAACGGCTAATGTAACAAGAGTTAACTTCCATACAGATGAAAATCCAATGGCAAATCCTACAGCGAATTGGGAGAGGTAACGGATGCTATGCCCCACCTTTAAATCATCCAAAGAAAAGCAAGAAAAATCAGAATTTACAATATGTTTAGAATTTCATGTATCCTAGCACGAGCTGCACGATAGAGTTAGATTGTGGGAGCTCAAACTTATCGGTGGCGGAATGTGTTGACGCTTATTGTATAACTGAAAGACAGCTGATTGAATGAAGTTTTTAATGGTAAATTTGATAAGTATATGGGAGCACTAAGTTTATTGGATAGTTTATTGATGTAAATTCTAGAATAAGCTCTAAGACCATTTTTATAGGATTGTTCACCCGGTCCGGACTGGACCTGGACTAGAAATCATTGTTGGAAAGGAACTGGACCAGGATCCTATTAAGGTCCGGACCGGTTGATCACAAAATTTTATACTTATTTTTGGCCTTTTTTCCCCAAAAAGTGGGCCCTTTAAAAATTTGAATAACCGAATTTGAATATTTCAGTTTAGGTCCATATTCGGTCCAACAATAGATTTCCGATCCATGGCAATGAAGCATCTCATTTATAAGTTATGACATCTTAGGCCATGTTTATCGGTGTGCTTTTTTTTGTTTTTTTTTTTTTAAAATGGAAAGCGGTTAGATTGAACTACCTCCTACAGGTAGTCCAACCTAAAGCATCCTTACGGATGAGAACACGAAGTTCGGGGTCTTCAGAAAAATTGGTGTTGGGGGTCGAGTTCCCAGATTGGTTAATCTGTCAGCAACACAGTTTATTTCTCTGAAAATATGTCTAATACGGACCTCGTCAAAGAAACGAATATCCAATCTGGAGTCGGATATAATCATCGCGACCTCCCACGGACAGCTCCACAAACCTTGAAGTGCCTTGATTACACACGAGCTATCGGTGTATTTTTTGAGGTTCTTGGGAGAATCTTTTTGATATATTTATTATAATAATGAAAAGTATCCAAGAACTTGGTTTTAAAATGCTCAGCATCTTTGATTTGGAGGTGTTAGAACAAAATTTTAAAGGAAAATGAAATGGATAATTAGATAGCATAATGTAATTGGCTAGCTCTACTTGATAAATAAATTAATAAAAATATTTTTGTAGTTTAACAAATAAAGATAGAAATAAAAAAAATTATACCACCATTTATATTTATTTTTATCTATCTATAGAGACCATATTATATATATTTATTTTATTTTATGATAAAAATAAGTTTATGTGTAATGGGTTGTGTATTGTATTTCTTTAATTCTTTTTAAGTAGTATGTTTGTATTAATTTCTTTTAAAATATGGTATCCAAATTTTTTTTAGTTATATATATTTGGGTTATGTATTGTTTTTTTTTATTTAATGGGTTGTGTATTGTATTTCTTTAAAAAAAATTATTTAATGTTTTATCTATCCATTTTTTTAGTTATATATTATCTTGTTAAAAAAAATTAATAGATATGAAATTTTGTCTATATATAACACTTGTAACACATTGAACCTACACCAAAAATTTCTTTTTTTTATAGGTAAATGAATATAATTACATGAATTATAATTTATAATTCATAATATATATATATATAGTAGATTATATAAAATAAAAATAGATTAGAGTATATATGTAATTAATAGTAAAAATAAAGTAGTAAAATATGTGGAAGATCTTTATATAGAAATGTTTTGATAAAATTGATAGACTAATATGAGATGCTTGATTGAGTTGGCGGAGAGAGAAAATGAAAAAGGTGTCTAACAACTTAAAATAAGAGTGTTTTGATAAACATGACCTTAGACCCTGTTTCATTTTTTTCTCCGTCACCTCATTGAAACATCTCATATCATTTTACATATTTTATTTTAAAGATGTTCCATATATTTCTTTCTCATTTTTTTATTATAAATTAAAGTATCATATAAAACTTATTTTTACAAAATAAAAACTTGTTTTTTTATTTATTTTATAATTTGGTATTCTAAACTACAGTTATATATACAAGACAATTCATGTAAGTATAATCATAACCTATTTAATTAAATTAACATATTATAGTTTTAATTTATATGATTATAATAAATTAAATTTAAATGACATAACACATATTATATTTTTAAATAAGTTTATATATTAACATATTATAGTTTTAATTTATATGAAAAAAATGGGTACCGGCCCGGATTGCCAGACAGGCTCAAACCCGAGTCCGGAGCACACAACCAGACTCGTCCCTGATAAACGGACTTGGTGTTTTTATCAAAGCCGCCCCAGCTACCTTAGGCTTTGTATAAGCCTGAACCGATTGTTTGCATCCAAACAACACTTAAGTGGATTATGGAAAGACGTCTCAGGTTATAAAACTTGCAATATAAATGAAACATGTTGCCTTAATTGTTTGTTTTTAATTAACTTCTTGTTGATGATTACCTTTTCCCCTAAGGCGTCTTGAACCAGTATGACATCACTTGACATGTGGAAGATTACATTGTCTTTCTCGGCTTCAGTATCGAAAAACTTGATGTCCTTGTTGAGTAGAGCCTCAAGATACTTGAGTCTCAGACGAGTCGCTTGCCTCTCCCCTGTCTGCATCCAGAAGGCGACGCCTAGATCGAGGGCAATTCAATTCGGATGCGTTTGGTAAGGCAATCAATATTAAGCTCATATTGAAACTTGATAATGTAGAGAAGAGGAACATACCCATCCATGCCGATGCAAACACGACCAACCCGAGGTAAAGAAGATACACGGAATACTATAAAAATTACCAAAATCAATTACTTGCTAAATTATGCCACACTCGAGCCGGACATAAATTTTATATGAGTTTCAAAAGATGTTTATATTCGGCTCGTTTAAAAAGTAAATGAGCTCAAGCAGAGTTTTTGATGAGCCGATTCCGAGTAACTCGGATAAAATAATGCTCTTATAATGTTGTTTTAATTGAACAAGCCGATGTTTACCTAAACGAGCCGAACATAAAATTTATACGAGCTTTAAAAGATGTTCATATTAGACTTATTTAGAAAGTGAACAAGCTCAAATCGAGCTTTTGATGAGCCGATCCCGAGCCGAGTCCGAGTAACTCGGTTAAAATAATGTCTTGTAATATTATTTTAACTGAATGATTGATTTACCCAAACAAGTCGAGAGTTGACGTACTCAAGCTCGGCTCGTTCATAAACGAGTCGAATTCAAGCCTAAATTTTATAGGAGCTTTAAAATATGTTTATATTCAACTCGTTTATAAAATTAACAATCTCAAACCGATCTGTTCGTAGTTTGTTTCAAATTACAACCCTACGCACCAAAAAGGATCAGAAGATTGAAATGAAGTTACCTTGAAGACTTGATTGGATATTGTAAGAGGATCAGAAGATAAGCGACCGAGAGAATCGATGAGGTTTCCAAAGAGGATGAAGAAGAAGGAAACAGAAGCTCCATGAATGGCTGCTCCCAGACCACCAAAGATCATCAACAACCAGTCTACCCGATCGGCGCCGGAGAATAAGGCGAACAGGGAGACTTGCTTTTCTGGCGTGGATTCCATTTTCGGAGACTCCATCTGCATGTGGGCTTTTTGTGCATGAAGATGAATGGCTTAAGCGTAAATACTTATAGAGAGACGAGTCGGTCAGAGTTAAAGCTCGTGAACAACTCGGTCAAATTTTACTTCCATATCCCGCCAAAACTAATAGGGGTTTGGAATTGAATGTGGGTCCCACATATTAACAGTTGGAAATTGTTTTCTCAAGATTGATTGGCTTTCTCTTCCATACCCCGCCATTGTCGTTAAACAACATGGCCTACTAGTATATATCATTATATGGTGCTTTAACAAAATAGACTTATTTTAAGAAAATTAAATAAAGATTGCCAACAAAAATATTACCCAGGCTCTAAGATGACAAAATCTATAAATTATACTTCCACAACATGTCATCTTACCAAACGAATCCTAAAATATCCACTTGTATCAAATTTAAAATGCCGTAATTTAAGTTAATTTTGTTTTTAATATTGGAAAATCTTCTTTAACAATCCACAATTGGATGTTAATTCAGTATATTAAAAAACTATAATTATTGATTATCATTAATCGTGCTACCCACACCACTTCGATGCAAATTTGTAACTACCACGCATTTCACCCTAGCAATATCAAAACCGATCCATATAATTTATCACATTCACTTAACATTGATCATGTGGTTCTCAATTCAATTGTATATATGATATATTCATAAATTTTTATTATTGATTCAATAACACATTTCAAATTCAAAGATGACCGGAATTTACTGCATGATTCAAAATTTTTTTTTCTTCTTTCAATTACGTTTTGATTTTCATCAACATTCTTTATATACACTGCCATTTCATGATCCAACAACGTGAAATGCATTAAAAAATTTGTTTTTTAAATGTTCGTTTTCAAATATATGGCTATCTCTTATATACCGTGTGGAAATAATGTTGTATTTTGATTTAATGCAAGTACAAACTAATCAAGGAGGTTTGTGTTATTTTTAGTTTTTTTTTATCATCCAACTATTCTTTGCTTGCATGATGCAATAATGCAACACTTTATGTTGACATTGCATTTAAGTGGAGTAACATGAGTTGCATTAACTTAAAAATATATCTATTTCTAAATATATATATTAGGTATTGTTTGTGTTTGTTCATGTTTTTTATTGTCATTATATTGACTCTCCTTCATTCTTAAAAATCCGGATAAAATTGAGAGAACTTAATTACTTACCGACCAATCTCAAATTAGAATTTAAAAAATAACCTTTTTTTTGAAATGGAAAACAAAAAAGAGAGATTCTACTAGATTATAAATATCTTTATAATTGATGATATCTTTTACCAAAATGTGTATTTGCTTCGATGAGATAGGTCTTTGAGTCCGGATTGCTAACATAAAGTCATGCACACACGACACTCCATGAATGCTTCCTTGTACGGGGTCAGCCAAGTAGTCTCGAGGTAATTCATTAATCTTGGATATGCATGCCAATGGTTCCTCATTTCCAACGAACATCGTTAGTAGCTTTCATTTGATCTCGAACTCGAACAAGGCATGACATTGAGACATGAATTCGGCTCTTGCTTCTTAATAACACAATATGACACTCACTCTACTCACAATGTTGCACTTTATATGGAACGTGCACAAGATATGCTTCACCTCGGGAAATACTTACCCTCAGGGCGTTTATAAGACCTAGCTCACGATTGGTGGCAATCACCTCCGGGATTTTTCCGTAGCACAAATACCGGACCCTCCTCAAAGCCCACTCATAGTGATATCTGTTATCGTGTGACATGAATACAAAAGCAATTGCAAACGTCTTCTTTGTGCTTGTGATGCCGACGATTTTAAACAATGGCATATTGTATCTACAAGTAATACAAACAAAAGATTAAGTTAAAGTTATGTATGACAAGATGTTTGAGTTTATGGAACAAAGTAAAAACAAGCCTTCAAACTTACTTATTGATCTTATACATCGAGTCTATCACAATAACATAAGAAAACATGCTGAGCAAATGCCTCGAATCGGGATGTGAGATAAAGAAATCAATCACCTCATCCGAGTCTGTACTTCTCCTTGCATTCACGTAATATCCCCGTTCCTTCAACGTATGAAGTGCTTGTTGTAACGACCCTCTTCCTTCGACTTGTTCCTTTCTAATCTTCAAACCGGTATTGTAAACTTGCCGGATTGTGGTTGTAACACCCCAAATCCGCGGGACTCGGGATGCTATGGGCGAGACCTCACAATGGGTCCCGACCCTTAGCCTGACAACAATTTCACCGGACCTTCCAACAAGGCACAAATAAAGGCAAAACTCGAAAACGTTTATAATGTATGCGAGACACGAAATGTGACAAATACAAAGTGGAAACTCAGCCGAGTCCTCAAAACAACACAACCCCGATCAGAAAGTCTAAAACGTATAACAACATCCCCAAACAAACGATATAAAACATAACCCAAAAACGTCCCCGTCCTATAATGTACGGAGACCCCGGCTGTCCACTCCTCCACCTCACTCGGCGGCATCCCTAACCTGCAAGTCATCTACACAAACGGTTTAAAACCGTTAGCTCATATTCTAAGCATTAGAAAAGCGGTGAAGGCACAAACACATACATATCACACATCATAAAACACGCAAGTCCCGTTTATTATCTTTTTATTACTTAGTCATATCCCGTTCTAATTCAACTTCGGTTGTGACACGAGACCACCGTGATCTCGCCTCAGTCCCTACTTACCGGCAAAGAATGGTACGGATGCACCCGACCATATCACCCGCTAGCTAGTTGCCGAGAATCTCCTAGACTAACGCCGAGTCAGGCAAATTGTCACCGCCCGTTATCATACACTTGGGCCAAACAATAATATAAGGTCGGTGGTCCTATTTACCGGTTTAGATGTTATAACAAGAACATAAACACACACCACCAAGCACACATCAATGCTAATACGTAAAATACGAGCTAAGTAAGTCCGGAGACTGACCTCGTCACCACACTCAAGTCACCACACTCTTGCTTCCTTAAGGAGGAAGCCCACAACCTGCTCACAAGAGATATGCATATCAATACATACTCACACTCAAGAAGTCTTAGACTTCACTCTAGTGATCTATGCAAGATCACCTATCCCTCAAACTAGGAATGCATCCTAGGTACCAAGTATTCACCACACACTCTCCACACATGAAACAGCCCACAACCGTTCATAATTCCACAAGATATTAATCCTCAACCAAAGAGGCACAAGCTAGCCTAGAAGATCCATCATGCACACATGCTCATATCCATCACTTACATCCAGTCTTAAGGGCTCCTAGGTTCACAACCACTAAGTGGCATTCCAAGCTACTCTAGATCCATCCTAGGCATGCTACTAACATTATCCAACATCAATACTAAGGAAGGAACGAAGAGGAAAGGAGAGGAGGAACCTACTGTCGAAGAAACGCAGTCGCGGAGTCAAGCTGGCGCCCCAGCGGACACAGAAGCCGCCCCGCGGCCATGCCGAGCCGCACCCGCGGCGTGCTGGGCCGTGAGTCTTCCGCCGCCCCGCGGCCATGCCGAGCCGCACCCGCGGCGTTCCCCGCCCGCGGCCGTGATGATCCGCCCCGCAGTTACGCTGCAGAAGCTCGTCTTCTTCGTCTCGATCGTGGATCCTTGGCTCTAATGTCCTCCTTTCCTTGCTGGGTCTTCTCCAAACGCCTACCAATGGTCTTAGACACCTGTCCTCGACCTAAACGAGCTAAGAACACTAGCATGCAAGGGACTTGAGTGAAAACCAATGGTCTTAGACACCTCTCCTATCCCCATATGACCTCTGACGGCTCTGCGCGGTCAACATCCTCTCTCGGATCAAAGCAACTCTAGCCACGTCGTCCCTTACCTGATTTGGAGCTACAACGCTCAAACTCCCCCGCTCGTCCCAACATAAGGGAGTACGACATCTCCGTCCATACAATGCCTCATACTGTGCCATCCCGATTGACGCGTACCAGCACCTCGAGGTAAAACGCCCGTCCCTGTCCGAGATGATGGTCTTCGGTATTCCATGTAATCTCACAATCTAACAGTTAGTGGATATATCCTCCCACTTCCACTGTGGCATGGACGGTGGGTGAAGTTCTCCTCCGTCTTTGGTGCTCGATCTTGACTTGTTGGCAGGTCGCGCATCGGGCCACATATCTAGCTACATCGGGCTTGAGCCCGCCCCACCAATAAAATCTCCTAATATCCTGGTACATCTTACTCGTGCCTGGGTGCACCGAGTAAGGTGCGGAATGTGCCCCATGCAAAATCCGCTCTCTCAACTCCTGGTCTGACGGTACACAAGTACGTCTCTAGCGTCTCAATCGCCCGTCTGCTCCCATGACAAACTGCGGCGCCTCTCCTCGGGACATCTTGTCCCGGATCCTCATCAAAGAAAGGTATGGATAGTTCTTACTAAGGCTTTGACGGACATATTACCATGACCTAACCCCTGCGCAAATGAGGACCTCGTTTTGGAGTTAGGGTCTGATGTTGAGTGTACATTCGACGTCTAAGATTCCTACTGCAATTGCTGACACGGGCCCTCATATAGTGGGGGTAGGGTCATAGTAATCTGAGTACAAGATGTCTTGAGCTTCGAAAAATGGAATCCAACTCTTGAAGATGTCCCAACCATTATGAGAACATAGGATGTCACACATCAAAGGCTAGTTTTATAGCACATTAGACTACCACTGCCACAACAGAGACATACCAGCAGCACCCGATCACATCAGCATCACATCAGACCCATGTCTGAACCAGAAATGCCACAACAGATTCAAGTCAGCGATACGTCAGATCACACGGCTACAACACCAGTACCGTACCATGTCCGTAACAGTATCAGTTCAGCTTCATATGCATCACGTCAACAACACATCAGGAACATTTAGCCATCACTCTCAAGATATTAGATACATGTTAGCATCACGTTAGATCCACGTCTGTGCCATCAGCGTCAAGACAGATCCACGTTTGCACTGCACTAGTTCTAGTTACATCACGCCAGCAATATGTTGGCACCTTGTCAGTACCACGTTAACATTACGTCAGCTTCAAGTCAGCGTATACTGTAGCACGCCGCTTCTTCACTGTTATATCTTTGCACAGTTGACCTCCTTTTTGCCTTGTACTCTGCAACTTCCAAGACAAAGACACTCCCGAGCTACATCTTTTCTGTTTTGAGTTTTCTGTTCCTGTTTCTGTAAGGCTTTGTATGCCGCTTTTGTTTTTCTGAACTGGGTTTTCTCCCGAGGTTTTGTCTTGTTTCTTTGGGGATGTCTCCCCCCCCCCTTGTCCTTGGTTTGTTTTATGTTTTGTTGGTTGTTTTGTTTTGGCTCCAGTGGAGCTTAGATGGTCAGCTTTTGGGTAGTTTGTGGGTTCTGTTCCACGGTTTGTTTGTTTTCTGTTTCACCCTTGTTGGGGTTGGTTGTAACTTTTTTCACCTTAATTTACCAGTTAGCCACCGGATCCTCATCAAAATGAGACATCTCTCCTGCTTCTGCAGGATCTCTCCTGAAAGGTCAGGTAGTACCTCCAACTCGGACAAACAACTGTCCGTACCCGGGAACCGGATATCCAACTCCAAACCCACCAAATCCCTCTGCAGCTGAGGCTGAACCGTAAGCCAAGCTATCACCTCCTCTCGAGATGTCCTCCTGCTCAAAGCATCGGCGACTACGTTCGCCTTCCCCCGGATGGTACAAAATTTCTAAGTCAAAGTCCTTAATCAGCTCCAACCATCTCCTCTGGCGGTTATTCAACTCCCGGTGAGTGAATATATACTTCAGACTCTTATGGTCTGTGAAGATCTGGCACGTAGCCCCGTACAAGTAGTGTCGCCAGATCTTCAGGGCATGAATCACTGCCGCAAGTTCAAGATCGTGGGTAGGGTAATTCTCCTCTAACGGCTTCAGCTGCCGAGAAGCATACGCAATAACCCTACCTCTTTGCATCAAAACGCACTCCAATCCTAGCTTGGAGGCGTCACTATACACTACAAAAACCTCCACGCCCTCAAGCTGGGCTAAAACAAGAGCGGAGGTCAACCTCCTCTTCAGCTCCTCGAAACTGTGCTGACAAGGCTCGGACCAAACGAACCTGGTAGACTTCCTCAGCAAGGAAGTGAGCGGTCGTGCAATCACGGAGAAACCCTCAACAAAATGGAGGTAGTATCCCGCTAAGCCTAAGAAACTGCGCACTTCCTTGACCGTCCTAGGAGGCGGTCATGAGGAAACAAACTCTATCTTCGCCGGGTCAACCATGACACCCTCGGCGGAAACTATATGACCCAGGAATGCCACCTAGGACATCTTGAACTCGCACTCAGAGAGCTTAGCGTAAAGCTCTTTATCTTGGAGGACTCGAAGCACCGTCCTCAGGTGTCCCTCATGCTCCTCTCTACTCCGGGAGTAGACTAAGATATCGTCTATAAACACTACCACAAACTGGTCTAAGAAGTCGATGAAGATGCCGTTCATCAACTCCATGAAGACGGCGGGTGCATTCGTGAGCCCAAATGGCATCACGACAAACTCATAATGGCCGTGTCTCGTCCTGAATGCCATCTTCGGCACATCATCCTCTCTCGATTGATACACTTGAAACGCCGGGTGAACACCCTTTACTCTCGGCGGCCATGCCAGCCGGTAGAACACTTTCCCAACTTGCGCTAAGATCTCAAAAAGGTCCGATGTATCGGAAAATCAACTTCCTTCTCGGGTCTTCCTCACTACAACATTTCCATTATGTTTCTTCTTTGCTTGTCTCTAACAAAGAAGATCGAACTTCCAAATACACCGTTGGCTTTGGTTCTTGTCAAACCAAACTTCGATGTTACTTTTCCTCAATTCTTGTTGCAAGTTCTAAGCAATGAAGGAAGTACTTTGCTCCACACTGCTTCTACTAACGAGACGTGTATGCTATAACTTTCACATCGTCTCTCGATACTCAGTCAAGACCATGTCTTGAAGAATCGCTTGTACACTTCAAACCGATCGTACCTCGAGGCAATTTCAGAACAGTTGCACCAATGAATATCCTCTTAACTCCCGACGACTCCATTGTCCATTTTAGTCCCACTCAAAACTTCATCGGCATCCGGAGTAGGTTAGTCATAGATGGTGTTACTTGGAGAATCCCTCCACTAATCCGGTAAAGATCAGCCCATCCAAGAAACTTGCAACTTCTTTCACATCCTTCGGGGTTGTCATCCCGAGACAACTGGTCATACAACTTCTCTCTTCTTCTAGAGTAGACCAGAGTGTCCTATTCGGGCATTAGTAAGCCCATATGGAATCACTACGATTCGTAGTGACCATGGTTTGTCCAGTATGCGATGTTTGCACTACCCCAATCTCGACTTCTCAATTGGTGACAATCAACCTTAACTCGATTTTAGAAGAGACCACCGACCCTAGCAACCGGTCGAGTAGATCATCTACACGTGGTAAGAGGGTACTTGTTCTTCATTGTAATCTTGTTCGGCTCATTGTAGTCGATGTAAAAATGGAGATAACCGTCTCTCTCCCCGCAAACTGGTGTTCTCCAAAACAACTTCAAAACAAGAGTTTAAGATATAATCTAAGCTCTTGTTACCGTTCCTTTAGGATTCCACAGCCTGGTTACTCTCCCCCACACTCATCCATAGACCACCGCACATGCGCGTTCTCGGTTGTCACCAATTAGTTGGTAAATGACCTTCTCCTACGTCAATGACTTACCATTCTCCTATGCTTCCATGTTATCATTCTCATGAAGGTTACCCTCTCGGGGTACCTTAAACTCCGTTAGCCCATTCTTCATTCCACGCTTCTTTTTCCTTATGCGAGATAAATATACCCTTCTCGGCGTTGTTGAGTCACATGATTCGCCTTCATAGGCTTAACCGCGCTTCATGATGTCTTGTAAGCGCGTCTTCTCAGAATCTCTAACGTTAGTTAGCATCACGTGTTGCTCCCATCTTCTTGGGATCATCAATTATACCTGCTCCATCCTTTTTGGCATTTCTTCGCCTTATCGTAATAGCAGAAACCGGTCAACTCCGCGTAAATCTCCACCTTGCCATTCTTCTCATAACTCTCGTAAAGTTAACTCTTCGCATAATGGTACCTCGTAAGCTTAACTTACGGTATCCTACATCTTTCACACTTGGTTCGATCGCGTTCTCATCTTGACTTCAAAGCTTAGGAGCGTCTAAGGACAGCTTCACTTCTCGTGATGGAACACCGCCTTTTTAATCTTGTTAGAATGCACCCATATTTTCCTCGATTCGCATCTTTAGTTTTCCACGTGTCTTCTCGAAGAACTTAATTTTGTTTTCTCCATTGCTCTTGTCGTACGTAGTCCTCAAACACGGTAGCTCCAACGGAGGCTTCTCGTCCTGGCAGATGGAGAACTCTGTGCCCCGGACCTCACAACGGTCCTATCCTAGCCTCGGGAACGATGCTCTCGGCGATATCCTCTACGGGAACCTCAACTGCTGGTGGATCCACAACTGGCGGGTCCGCAATGGGGATACGTCCCCGACCTCTTGCGCCTGGAGGTCTTCCTACTCGTTCCTGCCCTCTCAGAACGGTAGGGGAAAGAGGGGGTCTACCCCTGGCGGGTCCTACGTAATTGGTAGCTCTCGTACGTGCCATCTAATAGCGTATGGCGTTTACTTATGTATAAATACATAGGTGCTATTTACGATCTCGGTATGATAAAACTAAAGAAAACGTAAGGTAAGCATACTCACACCATACATCCAAGGCATACAAGCCCATACGCCCTAAGGCCACATAGATAGCTAAATACATACAAATCCACTAACATCCTAAGGTCATATATATATATATATATATATATATATATATATATATATATATATATATATATATATATATATATATATATATATATATATATATATATATATATCTATTTCTAATCCAGAGATCTATGTCGTCGAGGTTTGCGGAAGGAGTGGTGGTCACGTACATTCTAACCCAAACCCGACTCATGCATATGATTTTGAAAACGAAAAGTCAGAACCCGTGTGGGTTCTGTTTTATTCCTTATTCGGCCTTTAAAAAGATTACGAGTGCCATTGTTGTCAACCTAGGGATCTGATACCACTTTTGTAACACCCCAAATCCGCGGGACTCGGGATGCTACGGGCGAGACCTCACAATGGGTCCCGACCCTTAGCCTGACAACAATTTCACCTGACCTTCCAACAAGGCACAAATAAAGGCAAAACTCGAAAACGTTTATAATGTATGCGAGACACGAAATGTGACAAATACAAAGTGGAAACTCAGCCGAGTCCTCAAAACAACACAACCCCGATCCGAAAGTCTAAAACGTATAACAACATCCCCGAACAAACGATATAAAACATAACCCAAAAACGTCCCCGTCCTAGAATGTGCGGAGACCCCGGCTGTCCACTCCTCCACCTCACTCGGCGGCATCCCTAACCTGCAAGTCATCTACACAAACGGTTTAAAACCGTTAGCTCATATTCTAAGCATTAGAAAAGCGGTGAAGGCACAAACACATACATATCACACATCATAAAACACGCAAGTCCCGTTTATTATCTTTTTATTACTTAGTCATATCCCGTTCTAATTCAACTTCGGTTGTGACACGAGACCACCGTGATCTCGCCTCGGTCCCTACTTACCGGCAAAGAATGGTACGGATGCACCCGACCATATCACCCGCCGCGCTAGTCGCCGAGAATCTCCTAGACTAACGCCGAGTCAGGCAGATTGTCACCACCCGTTATCATACACTTGAGCCAAACAATAATATAAGTTCGGTGGTCCTATTTACCAGTTTAGATGTTATAACAAGAACATAAACACACACCACCAAGCACACATCAATGCTAATACGTAAAATACGAGCTAAGTAAGTCCGGAGACTTACCTCGTCACCACACTCAAGTCACCACACTCTTGCTTCCTTAAGGAGGAAGCCCACAACCTGCTCACAAGAGATATCCATATCAATACATACTCACACTCAAGAAGTCTTAGACTTCACTCTAGTGATCTATGCAAGATCACCTAACCCTCAAACTAGGAATGCATCCTAGGTACCAAGTATTCACCACACACTCTCCACACATGAAACAGCCCACAACCGTTCATAATTCCACAAGATATTAATCCTCAACCAAAGAGGCACAAGCTAGCCTAGAAGATCCATCATGCTCACATGCTCATATCCATCACTTACATCGAGCCTTAAGGGCTCCTAGGTTCACAACCACTAAGTGGCATACCAAGCTACTCTAGATCCATCCTAGGCATGCTACTAACATGATCCAACATCAATACTAAGGAAGGAACGAAGAGAAAATGGGAGGAGGAACCTATTGTCGAAGAAACGCAGTCGCGGAGTCAAGCTGGTGCCCCAGCAGACACAGAAACCGCCCCCGCGGCCATGCCGAGCCGCACCCGCGGCGTGCTGGGTCGTGAGTCTTCCGCCGCCCTCGCGGCCATGCCGAGCCGCCCCCGCGGCTGTCCGCGTCCGCGGCCGTGATGATCCGGCCTCGCGGTTACGCTGCAGAAGCTCGTCTTCTTCGTCTCGATCGTGATCCTTGGCTCTAATGTCGTCCTTTCCTTGTTGGGTCTTCTCCAAACGCCAACCAATGGTCTTAGACACCTCTGCTCGACCTAAACGAGCTAAGAACACAAGCATGCAAGGGACTTGAGTGAAAACCTCTCAAAGCTTCATCCATGGCCATGGATGAAGGAGGGAAGAATAAAAGGGTGAGCAGCCATGGGGAGGAAGGAGGGAAGGGAGGAAAGGGACTTACCACACCAGATCTGTAGTCCTCAAACTGCAGTCCACACATGCAAGCTCCTCAAGCACCCATGGAAGAAGATAAGAGAAGAGAAGAGAAGGGAAGAGAAGAGAATGGAGGAAAAGTGACGTGAAAGAGGGAGAGGAGAGAGAGGGATGAGACACAAGGCTGAAAAGGGGTGACGGGACCAAGGGGTCAGCTGGCCTCTTGTCCCTCCCCACGGACCGAGGGGTCGAAAATGACCCCTTGTCATTTTAACCCGGAACGAAGGGTCAGAACGCGGAAAAAAGGAAAAACGACGAGTCGGCTAGGGATTTTCTTAGGAATAAATCCCGGCTCTCGGCATCTCGGGATTACGGGATAACTACAAGGTGCTCTAAGTCCGGAATAAAATTAATAAAATTCCGGACGTTATAGTGGTGACATTGTCAAGATCCTCTAATTGCACGAATTTCAAAATCATCCTCGGTTTTAACCCGGCACTCAATTCACGCTCAACCTTTTTTGCCTGTGTGGGAGTCAATCGTCGTGGATATGCATGACCTTTTAGCACCGACATAATTACGTGGTTGTGGACACATACAAACCATAATGACCATTTCTCTTCTTCAAGTTGTTCCCGCTCAAGTTGAAACTTGCACATACACTTCTTCGAGTTCTTCTTCCGACTAGAACTTGGAACATGATCGGGATCAACCTCTTTCACCTTTCTAACATCTCTGTGTCTATCACATGTCAATTGTAAGATACGAAACCCCCGTCTATCCAACCATGATTTTTTATGACCAACACAAATTAAATTCATTGAGTTGAGTTGGCCATATTATGAGTCCAACCCAATAAGTTTTCTCTATCCGAAAAATATTTATGGATCTCAAACTTGGACGAAAAATCGGTACCAATTGCACGTGAATATTCCAAAACATCCTAATTAAAATAAAATAAAATAAGTGTAAGTTCGACAATTTCGGTTATCTATTCTAACATGTCTAAAACTAATTCGACAATTTCGGTTCTCTATTCTAACATGTCTAGAATTAATTTTCACAATTTCGGTTATCTATTCCAACATGTCTAAAACTAATTCGACAATTTCAGTTATCTATTCTAACATGTCTAAAACTAATTTTCACAATTTCAGTTATCTATTATAATATGTTTAAAACTAATTCGACAATTTCAGTTCTCACATGTCTAAAACTAATTCGAAAATTTCGGTTCTCTATTCTAACATGTCTAAAACTAATTCGACAATTTTGGTTCTCTACTCTAAAACATTTATAAAACTAAATTTTGACAATTTCGGTTCTCTAGTCTAACATGTCTAAAACTAATTCGACAATTTCGGTTCTCTACTCTAAAACATGTATAAACTTAATTACGTTAAAGTGATAATTGTACACTTACCTCGATACGTGTGACAAGTTCTTCCGGATCACTATATTTGTCGATATCAAACGGCATGGTTCTGCTTTCACCATCGGACACTACATCTTCTTCAGAATATGTCAACATTTTTACGGATTTGTCAAACGAAGATTTGACCCAATATATATGGATGAATAATGATAGGATTTCTCGGAGGTAAATGGTCAAACGGCTATCTAACAACGGCTCTTTTTCAAACGTTTGCGCTTCCGCCAACCTGAAAGTTGGGGCGGATACAGAATCCGCTTCTGCCCCAGCCTGGAGCGCAAGCGGATTCCGCATTCTTAGTGTAATTGGTAATTTTTGACCGCCCGAATAGTAATCATGTATTTTATTTCCATTGTGATCTCATTCCCTTTTTAAAAAAAAAAATTACAATAACTTATTTAAATTAGATTATATTTTAATTCCATTGTAACTACAACTTTTATTTAAATTAGATACTACGTCTACACATATATGTTAGATTATTTGTAAAATCAAAATACACAAACTTTAATTCCAAAACGTTTTTAAAATAAAATAAATTATTTATATCAGATCAAGCCGTACACGGCATGAAGAATTAAACTAGTATGATACTAAAACATAAGTGACTAATGTCACATGTCATCACCACATCAAATTTTGATACATGTCATCTTTATATTAAGCCATGTCATATTTTTTCATGTGTCGTCTTCATACTGAGCCACCTCATTATTCTATTATTATTCTGAAAATATTATGTTGATATAAATAAGATATGAATATGTATTATATCATAATTTAAGATATTATAATCATATGTATTTAAAACGACAATATTACAATAAACAAAATTAAAAAAAATAATAAACATTACATCAAGTCTAAAAGATGGAAAACTATTTACCACTAATAATTATACATGATATATATATATATATATATATATATATATATATATATATATATATATATATATATATATATATATATATATATATATATATAAAATGCTAAACTATTTATTAATGTACTATTTTCTTATAAAAATTTAGTATTATTATATATATGGTTGGATGAACAATTTTATTACTCACTTAATTATTGTTTTTGTATATTTATAGTTAAGTTTTTTTTTTTTATAGTAATATTTCTGTAAATCAATTCATAACTTTAATGTATTAATTTGAACCGCACACGAAAATTAAGTTAGTTTGTCCTGCAAGATTTAAATTCAGTTTTCAATGATAGTTTGTTGATGTGCTACGCTACCGGCCGATAGGTCATTAAAACTCGTGTGGGACACAATGTACCAACAAAATTAATTTTACAAGCTGCCAACTACACTAAATGATAATTGTCATCTACAGCTAAAAGCCTAAAATCAAAGTTTAGCGGATGAAGAATATTGAAAATTTATACAAGTGAATCAATATATGAAACTAATGTTTTGTTTTTCTCCCACAAATTAAAATAGGACATACATATACAAGCGAAGCAGTATATGGCAAGATGCATGTAAAATTGTACACGTATTATTTATCATTTTGAATTACATGACAAAGGCAAACTGCATGAAATAGCAACATGTTTGGAGTAATTGTGGAGTACATAGCTTGAACGTTTGAAATTACAAAATGTATCCTCAGTATTATCAAAATGTACGTGAACACCACCCTAAATATTAAATTAACTTAACGTCAATGATAGGATGGGATTAACACTTAGGAAAGTACGAGTTATGACTAGACCTGATTAAATCCGGGCAGTCCGGTCGGCCCATCAGAAAAAAAAACAATTGGTATGAACAGAGGAAGACGTTTATAGGCCCGACTGGGCTTAATATTTTATAAACGGACTTAATATTTTATAAAGTCCGGTCTGAGTCCGGATATAAACAATTCTACTTATGACTTAACAAACTCAAGTGCGATTTCGTTCAAAAAAATAAGGGGAAAAAAGTATAGATATTATCAAATTATTAACCTATATATAAAAAAAAGAATTATTACTTGCAAAGTAACCTACTTAGGCTTATTCTCATTTACCCATAGATGAAAATTTCACCCGTATACAACAGATATTCGGCCACCAGATCTAATGAAAAGGGGTAAAAAGCCGTTAAAGACCGGTGGTGAACGGGATAGAATTCGGGTGGACGTTTCATCCGCCCATCAGGCCATCACCCACTCATCCATCCATCCGACCCGTATTCACCCTCTTAAATTATATATATATATATATATATATATATATATATATATATATATATATATATATATATATATATATATATAATTCTACCTTTATTTGTTGCTACATAAATTAGGCCGCTATTAAACGTACCGGTCAAATTCTTCAATCATCACCTTAACTATACGTACAATTCACATGAGTAGTTCTGAATTTCGCATTAGGATTACAATTATGCGTATGGTGTGAGTAGTTGGAGCTGATCTCAAGCCAATGAGAGCAGATCAACTATGCATATGGAATGCATAGTTGTAGTTAATTTTTTCTAAATAAATTTAACACTCATGCGACTATAACTACGCATTTTAGTTATAGTTAAAAAAATATTGTTTAATTTTACTTACCCGATTTCACATATCCAAATTCGTATACCAAATTCATTTACTCAACTTACTCAATTTTGAGTTCCTCTCACACAAATTTAGTTACCCAACTTTTATATGCAATTCAATTACCCAATTTAAATCATTCAATCCAGTTACTCGATTTTAGTTACCTAGTTGAATTACCCGGATTTAGTAACCCGATTCGAGTTACTTTATTCCAATTATCCAATTTTGTTACCCAATTTAGTTACCTAATTTCAAGTAGTGTAATACCCGCACCTTGTGCGGGTTGCGTTTTAAACTTTATTTTATAACATATTATTATATTGTATTTGTATTTTAACCTTAGTAAAATATTTTAACGTTTTTCTTAAGAATATTAATATTTTTAACAATATTATCAAATTCATTAAAATTTTATAAATTTTTCACTAAATACAAATTTTGATTAAATGGAACTACAATAGTGACAAACAAAAAACACAATTAATTTTACGAATGAGATTTTAAAACTTTAACCAATAAATTAAATATAAACTTGAATGTAGGTTATATCAATTTTATTTATAAAGAGGTTTAAATCAGTTTTTTTTAAAAAAAAATCTAACGTTATTAATTCGACAAATCTAATCAACATACTATAAGTGAAGTTTAGAAAATATAAAATTTGAAAAAGGTAATTCAAAATTTTAAAAAATTGGAGGGAGAGGCCGTAACAAAAAAATATTCTAGGTAAATAAATTTTTAAAATTTTTTTGTTGGGATTTATAATAATTTATATTAACAAATAATAATAATAATAATAATAATAATAATAATATAATAATAATAATAATAAAATAATTTTTATTAAAAAAATCCGATTATGTAAACTCATTTTTTAATAATCTAGATAAATAAATTTTTAAAAATATTTTGTTGGGCTTTGATAATAATTGATATTAACAACTTATAATAATAATAATTAAAAAAAAATTATTAAAAAAAATCCGATTATGTAAACTCATTTTTTAATAATCTAGATAAATAAATTTTTAAAAAGAATTTGTTGGGTTTTGATAATAATTTATATTAACAACTTAAAATAATAATAATAATAATAATAATTATTATTATTATTATTATTATTATTATTATTATTATTATTATTATTATAATAATAATAATAATAATAATAAAGTAATTTTTTATTAAAAAAAATCCGACTAGGTAAACCCATTTTTTAATAATCTAGATAAATAACTTTTTAAAAAGATTTTGTTGGGCTTTGATAATAATTTATATTAACAACTTAAAATAATTAACTTTTTAAAATATTTTTTTTATGCTGCGTTAAATCTGGTGCTGACACGTGGCAAAGAAGGGCTCTCCTTTAATACATACTAGTGTATTACCCGTGCCTTGCACGGGATTTGATAAAAATTTATTTGTTATTTATTTTTTTAAGGGGTTATATATAAACTATTTTTTGTCATTAAACAAAGTAAATAATAAGCAATAAATATTTGTACACTCTACATATAATATTTTATAATACATTAATAAAATATCTAAATATTTAATAACTCATAATATGATTTATTTCCCCTTATTATACTGATTTATATGTTAATATTGTTATCTATTATATAATATTATATAATACATTAATAAATATTTGCTTAGGGAATTTCTTTGTTTTGTTGGTAGTTTAAATTTATTATTTATATTTTACTTACAAAAATTCGAAATTAAAATATTTTTTGTTTTAATTTTCAAAAAATTCGAAATTAAATTTTATTTTTTTTTAACTTTATGATACAAAATCTTGATTAAAAAACTAACGTAAAAAGGGGTCACAATTGATTTTAAATAAATACTGATTTTAAAAAAATAAAATAAAATTCTGAAATTAAAAAAAAAGTTTTTGCGGACGGAAAATCCTGGCGGCGACACGTGGCAAAAAGTGTGTCCGCTTTAATATATATAAGATAAGATAAGATAAGATATATAAAAAAGATACTCAAATTTATATTAATTAAAACTTAAGAAAATAAGTATTATTATTAATATTTTACTTACAAAAATTCGAAATTAAAATATTTTTTGTTTTAATTTTATGATACAAAATCTTGATTAAAAAACTAACGTAAAAAGGGGTCACAATTGATTTAAAATAAATATTGATTTTAGTAAAATAAAATAAAATTCTAAAATTCAAAAAAGTTTTTGCGGACGGAAAATCCTGGCAGCGACACGTGGCAAAAAGTGCGTCCGCTTTAATATATATAAGATAAGATATATAAAAAAGATACTTAAATTTATATTAATTAAAAGATACTTAAATTTCTCTTCAACTTTTGTTTTAATTTTATGATTCAAAATCTTGATTAAAAAACTAACGTAAAAAGGGGTCACGATTGATTTAAAATAAATACTGATTTTAAAAAAATAAAATAAAATTCTGAAATTAAAAAAAGTTCTTGCGGACGGAAAATCCTGGCGGAGACACGTGGCAAAAAGTGCGTCCACTTTAATATATATAAGATAAGACTAGTATAATACCCGCACCTTGTGCGGGTTTGAAATAATAACAGGTTATATGTACAATGTCTTATTATATGTTTTTGTTGTTTTAATTTCATATGTATATAAATGATTTGATAAATAATTATATATTAGTTCAGGTGAAAAGTTGAAGAGAAATTACTAGATTAAAAAATGGTTTTGGTTGAAAAAAAAGGTTTTGAGATCAAAACTTCTCTAATTATTGATTAATATTTTTTTTTCTAAATCCCTAATTGCTGAGTTACAAAAATCTTCACTAGATAAACTCGTCTTTTATTCAATTATTTAGGTTTTAAAATAAATTTATTTAAAATTCATAATCAATAAAAACTAGATTGTTTCGATTTCAAATTATTTATGTTAAATTAAGCAAACCTGAAATTCGGTTTATAATTTTCTATGTATGTTACGTAATTACTTATCATGATTCATGAGATACACATTTAGATTATAATCGAAATAGCTAACTATAAGAGCCTTAGTTTTTGGAGCTAGTTTTGGCCTTAGCCGCCCCCGCGAGTCTGTGAGGCCGCCCCTACGGCTCCCCTGTTGTTCTGCCCCTGCCGCCCCTGCGTTTTCTTGCGGTTGCAGCCGGCTTTGTTGACCGTTGGACCATGCTTTACTCTCTTTCCTTCTTAACCTTTCCTTACCTTAGGATGAAGGGTTTCTTCATTCTTCATCTTCCCCAGCTACCCTTACGTTCTTCTTGCTTTTCCCTTTCTCCTACTTGATCTTGCTCTTGTTTTCTCCTTAGTGTGGGAGAATTGTTTGTGTGAGTTTTGGTGGATGTTGATGTGGTATGATGTTGTTGCTGAGCTTGAGAGCTAGTTGAGATACTGCCTTGGATCAGTTCGTGCCTAGGCCACAGTTGTGGTAGGTATTCCTTTCTTCTTCTTTCTTGTTCTTCTTCTTCCTTAGCTTAGGATTAGATGATTGAATGTAGGATTGATGTTTATATGTGTATGTTTATGCTTGTGTATGAATCTGGAAGAGAGTAGACGTGATTGATCACGTGAAGAGCTAAAGAGAAGCCGCGAGGTTTCATTCTGCACTGTCGCCGCCCCCGCGGCTGAGAGTCACCGCCCCCGCGGTTACCGTGTCACAGCGCTTGCGTCGTGCCAGCGGCGTGTTTGCGTTTGCCAGCGTTCCTTGTCACCGCTCCTGCGGATTTTACCTGCCGCGCCTGCGGGTGATCTCCTCCGCCCCTGCGTCCTTAGTTCACGCAGGTGCGTCTTGTCCCGGGACTACCTATAGTTAGGTAGTTCCTTTCCTTTCTAGTATGAGGAACTTAGTACCATGCTAGGATTCGGATGTTGACGAGTATGATATGGAATTGCCGGTTAGGGCTTTGAGGTTTATGAGTTGGATATGATCCCTTATGGATCCCTTGGGTCTAGGTGTGACCCTTTGTGTGATAGGAGTTTGATATATATGTATGCCTTGTATAGGCCGTGTTATCCTCCAGTTTGGAGTGGACTGAGTTGAGGTTGATCCAATGAGACGACTACGAGGTTGAGGTAAGTCCGTGGGACTTACTTAGTTGTCATTCCTTTATAGCATGTGTTATGATGGTCACCGACCTATGATGTATTGATTGCCCATTGTAGGGCTGTGACAACTTTTCCATTCATCCCGCTGGGAGTTGGGGATTCTCTGTGGTCAGGTCAGACCTGGTAAACGGTTCGGGCACTCTCCATGTAACACCTGGAAAATTTTAGAAAATAACTATATCGTATTGTTTCACTTGCCGTATATTATTCTACGGAAAGGTTCAATAAATATTCCGAAACCATAAACCGTAAATTATTTTTACGGGAATGTCGGGAATATTCCGACCCGTAACACCCGTTATGGAATTATTTTACGAGTTTGGAACCCGTCCCTTTATTTTTTTCTTCTTTTTCCCTCCTTTCCACCTCAGCATGGGCCCCACGCCATGCTGGCGCCACGTCGGCCGGGGCCCACCGCCACGCTGGCCTGCCCTTCTTTTCTTCTCTTTCTTTTCCTTTTCCCGCGGCTTGGTTTGGACCAGCCTGGCGTGCCGCCCGCCTACCTCCCCGCCTAGCCTGCAGGAGCACGCCTGCTTGCGCCAATCCCAACGCCCGCCCGCCTAGCCTGCAGCTCCCTTCTGCAACACTCCACGCCCAACTTCCCTCTGCACCACTCCCCGCCTCTAGCGCCTGCAGCCGACCCCTCGGTCACGCCCCATACTCAGCCTACACCCGAGCTGCACACCACACTCTCCCTCTCCCTTCTCTCTCACCACCGCACTCCATCCCCTTGCCCTCTCTTCACTCTGGAACAAGAGGAACACTACAGCAGCTTCCCTCCACCGCGTCCCGGCCGCTATCGCCGCCCAGCCGACGTCCCGAGCCCTTGGAGCACCGGAGAGCCACCAACCGAGACCCTCTCCCTCTTTCTGCGTCGAGGCTGCTCGGGCAAGGAGAGCCGCAGTAAAGCCGTCACCGTCCCGGAGAAGCCTTGATCCGCCCTCGCCGCGCCTGCCTGCACGAGCCCCGCGGACGCCACCGGGGAGCCACTCACCACCTGCTTCCTCTTCTCCTGCAGCCTTCCCTCACCTCCTTCTCTGTCGCCGGAGAAAGGCCGCCACCGGGGAGCCGCCACACACGGGAAGGACCGCCACCGTCTGCAGCCGCGCAAGGAACCCACAAAGCCTTCCCCTCCCGCGCCTGCGCCCTGCTGCCGTCGCCGCCGCGGGCTGGTGCACAGCCTTTTTGGCTAATTAAATTGGGCCCCCTCACTTTAGGTATAATTACAATTCTGGCCCGCAGCTTTTGGTTAATTACAGTTTATACCCAACAGTTTGATAATTACAATTTATGCCCATATGTGTTAGGAATTGCATAAGTGCCCGGAAAATATGTTAGCGAGTTTTAACCTCGGAAATTAGACGAGTTTATCTTAGGTTCCGTTATGCTATAAGTTTACGATCAATTAACTTATGGGCGAAATGGATAGTATCATGCTAGGACCCGACGCCGGTAAAAGCCATGAATTCGTATCGATCTATATATGCTTAGTAGTATCATGATAGGTTGGAAATTGCATAACTTAGTGGAAATGCCAAGTAGCGGCTTTTGAGACCTTAGGAGAATGTGAGGAGCGGGATTAGACCTAGTTGGCTTTTACGTCATTATTGACGGTAATTATGTTGGACTATAGGATGCGGTCCTAGAATGCGAGTCAAATGATCCTGCGTAGGTCATTTGTGTAGAAGTCCTAGACTTCTCGAGTTGAGCGGGTTTTTATGATACCTTGTTGTAAACAGGTTGAGTACTTCTTCCCAAGGGAAGCGTGAGCGTTTTGTGAGATAGCGTTTGGGACGAGGTAAGTCTCCGGACTTACTTAGCTCGTATTTTACGTATTAGCATTGATGTGTGTTTGGTGGTGCGTGTTTATGTTTTGTTATAACAATTAAACCGGTAATTAGGACCACCGACTTTATATATATATATAAATATATGTGTTGGCCCAAGTGTATGATAACGGGCGGTGACATCATCTGCCTAGCCCTGGTTGGATCTAGGAGGTTCTCGGCAACGAGTCCGGCGGGTATACGGGCGGATGCATCCGCACCATTCCTTGCCGGTAAGGGACCGAGGCGAGACCATTGGGGTCTCGCGTCACAAAAGAAGTTGAACTAGACTGGATTACGACTTAATAATAAAAGATAAGGAACCGGACTTGTGTGATTTATGTTTTGTGTTATGGATGTGTTTGTGCCTTCACCACTTTTCTAATGCCTAGAATATTACCTAACGGTTTTAAACCGATTGTGTAGATGACTTGCAGGTTAGGAATGTCGCCGAGTGAGGCGGAGGAGTGGACAGCCGGGGTCTCCGTACATTATAGGACGGGGATGTTTTGAGTCATTTCATGTTGTCTTTTATGGTTATTGTCGTATGTTAGAATTCGGATCTATTTACGTTGTTTTGAGGACTCGGCTGAGTTTCCAAGTTGTAGTTTCGTACTTTCGTTCCGCATACATTAAAAACATATTTGAGTTTTCGACCTTTATTTGTGCCATGTTGGAAGGTCCGGTGAAATTGTTGTCAAGCTAAGGGTCGGGACCCATTGTGAGGTCTCGCCCATAGCGCCCCGAGTCCCGCGGATTTGGGGTGTTATACTCCATTCCCTTAGGGTACACGGGGAGGTGTTCCAGGCACCATTCCAGCTGGTTATAGTACCCAGAGGCGAGGTTTATATTCCTCGTGTCACTTATGTTTATACGGATATTATATACGAGTTGATTGCTGGGCTTTATAAAGATAATGAACCGGGTAAATGTATGAAAGCATGATGATGTGTTAAGATTTCTGATGTGTGTTTGTGCTCTAGCATCTTCCTATATTTGTGTATGGTTAGCTAACGGTTTCATACCGTGTTGTAGACACTTTGCAGGATAGGAGAGCTGCAGAGTGATCCAGAGTGGGTGATCCGCTGAGGGCTCCGTACACTGGGGCGGTATCGGGGATATGGGATATTTTGATGTACAGTTTGGTTTTGATTGTACTCAACGGTACATTGTATTACCTTTTGATATATATATATATATATATATATATATATATATATATATATATATATATATATATATATATATATATATATATATCAGTTTCATGTTTTGTTTTAATCTATCGGTGTCTTGTTGTAAGATCAGTGAAATTGTTGTCACGCTAGGGTCAGGATCCATTGTGAGATCCTAGCCCAGTAGCACTCCGAGTGCTACGGATTTGGGGTATTACACTAACAACTTTTTTCAAAATACGATTATATATATATGTGTGTGTGTGAAGGTTGAGCTTACAGCTTTTAGAGGAACATATATATATATATATTAATAAAAATAATAAAAAAATATTTTTTATTAAAAACATCCGATTATGTAAACCTTTTTTTTAATAATCTAGATAAATAAATTTTAAAAAGATTTTGTTGGGCTTTGATAATAATTTATATTAACAATTTAAAATATTTAACTTTTTAAAATATTTTTTTATGCTGCGTTAATTCGGGTGCTGACACGTGGCAAAGAAGGGCTCTCCTTTAATACATACTAGTGTATTACCCGCACCTTGTGCGGGTTTTTTTTCTAATAATTTAAAATATATATATATATATATATATATATATATATATATATATATATATATTATAATTTTTATGGTGTAAATTTGGTACGGAAATCGATAAATTTTAAATTTTGTCGATTCCATTATTGAAAAAATTATTTTATAAGAAAAAAGAAGAATATATTATTATGTTACATAATAGGTAACAAACTTTAATTATAAGTAATATTATTTTATTTATATTTTGTTATGTTATTACAAATATTACACATTTTTTTGACCATATATTTAAGTATTTTTAGTAGTTATTTAAATGTAACATGTATATTAAATCTATCGGAATTCTTTTTGTATTATATTGGGTTTAGGTAACCTGATTGAAAAATATTGCTTGAGAATTTATAATTTTTGACAGTAACTAAAAAGATATGATATGTACATTTCCAATCAATTTTTTAGATACAATATATGTTTGAAAATTTTACATATAGATATAAAATCAATTTTGAGCTAAATTATATTTACTTATATATATAAAGTACAATATGTAAAAATAATATAGTAATACATAATTTTTGGTATTGAAGAAAAAAACTGATGGCCAAATCCATCTTCTCAGTTCTCCCCTAACCTTGATGTCAATGGTGTGTTTAGACGTTGAACCTTTGCCCGATTCACTTCCAGCGATCAATACCAATGAATTGACTTCAATTATAATGATTGTTGATGTCGAAACTACGAAATACCGTAATACAACTTGTACGTCTTGTAAGGACCGAGGAGGATGAGAAGATGTACAACTCAGAAAAGTAGTATACATTTATACACAAAAAAAAAGGAAGGATATAGTATACTTACATTTCGGCTTAATCAAGAAAAGTAGGCATGTGTATTGCAGTTTTAAATAGTACTAGTGAGATTCATAATATAAAGAGTGGAATGCTACGAAAACACAATCTTTCACTAATCCTTCTTGCTTTCCTCCATCTCCTCTCCTAGTCATTTGTTAGATCTCTCGATTGAAGATGAAAGGTTATCGCTTCGCAGACAACGATAATAATCCTTCACTTCGGCTCTGCACAAAGTAAACATAACTTCAATAAATTGAGAGGAAAGTAGCAATAAAATCAACTATTATGCAAAACACGACTATGCTAAAATGAATTGGAACAAAAAAAAAACGGATGGATTGAGAAATAGCGAGGGGTAAATTTTAGTTGACGCAAGGGAAGTATATAAGGCCAAATAAATTCCTTTTTATTTTTTTTTATCTAACTAAAAGATATGAATATATGGAACTAAATGTAAGAGCCGTAGTCTTTCGGGCCGAGACCGGACCTTGGCCGAGATTAGCTTTGGCCGAGGTTGGTCTTGTCGCCCCCGCGGTGAGTGGCGGCGCCCCTGCGGCTGGCCGCCCCTGCGGCTGCTTGGACCGCCCCTGCGGTTTCCGGCGGCTGCAGCCGTCTTCTTTGACCTTGTTGACCCGTGCTTTACCCTTTACTTTGCTCCTTCTTACCTTTGGCTGATCAAGGGTTTCTTCATCTTCTTTTCCAGCTTCTCTCCACGTTCCTTGCTTCCCTTTGCTCCCCTTTGATCTTGTTCTTGAGTTTTGGAAGAGTTTTGTGAGAGTTTTATGTGTGTGTTACCTTGTGTGAGTGTTGGCTGAGGTTATGCTGGGCTTGGAAGCCAGCCTTGGTGTATGTTGAGCTCTATTGCAGCCTTAGACCACAAGTGTGGTAAGGGTTCTTCTCCTCTCTTCTTTCTTTCTTGCTTTCCTTCATAGCTTAGGATTAGATGATTGCCTAGGCATGTTCTGATGTTGTATGTGTATACATGTGTATGGTCTTGGCTTTGGATGAGAGTATAGACGTGATTTGATCACATGTAGAACCGAAGAGAAGCCGCGAAGTTGCCTTCTGCACTGTCGCCGCCCCCGCGGCCAAGAGCCACCGCCCCCGCGGCTACCGTGCCACAGCGCCTGCGTTGCGCCAGCGACGTGCCAGCGGCCGCCCACGTTCCGTGTCACCGCCCCGCGGCCACATCTCGCCGCGCCCGCGGCCACCTGCTTTCGCCCCTGCGTCCCTTGTGACCCGCAGGTGCGTTTTGTCCCGGATCTACCTAAGGCTAGGTAGATCTTTTTCCTTCCTAGTATGAGTGTTAGTAGCCTGCTAGGTGCAAGTTGAGGTTAGAATGAGTTGAGTACGGAACTGTTATGCCGGTTACGGCCTTTTGGATTACGAGTTGGAATATGATCCGTATGGATCCCTTGGGTCTGGGTGTGACCCCTTGTATGGATATGTATATGATGTATGCGTTATACCTTCTTTAGGTTGAATTGATCTCCAGAGCGGAGCCGAGTATTCTGAGTCTGTGACTCCCGAGGTTGAGGTAAGTCCATAGGACTTACTTAGCTGCCCTCCATATATTGGATGTGTGCCTGAGTGGTGAATGTTATGCTTTATAGCCCGTATGATATATTGTATTACCGACCTATGGTCTATTGACTGCCCATTGTAGGGCCGTGACAACTTGTCCATTCATCCCGCTGGGAGTCTGGAGGTTCTCTACGGGCAGGCCAGTATGGCTCAGTGGGCCGGACACCTGTCCACTCCCATAGGGTACACGGGAGATGGTACCGGATCCCCACTCCAGCTGGCACTATTCCCGAGAGGCGAGGGTTATATTCCTCGTGTCACATACGTTCATATTGAGTTATTATTTATACGCTGTATGCGCCGGACTATTATTATAAGATAATAAAATGGGTAAATGTGTGACAACATGTTTATATGTTTAAGTTCTGACGTGTGCATGTGCTCTAGCATCTTCATTTGTATGTGTTAGTTAGCTAACGGTGTAATGCCGTGTTGTAGACTTTGCAGGTTAGTACACTGCAGAGTGATCCAGACGGGGCGATCTGCTGAGGGCTCCGTACACTGGGGTTATACTCGTGGATGGGTATTTTGGATATGTATATATATATGATATGTTTTGTTGTACTCAGCAGTTGTATAAACCTTTTGACATGTTTATATATCAGTTTTATGTTTTGGTTTTAATCTGTTGTGCCTTGTTGTAAGATCGGTGAAATTGTTGTCAGGCTAGGGTTAGGATCCATTGTGAGATCCTAGCCCGGTAGAACCTCGAGTCTCGCGGATTCGGGGTGTTACACTAAAGAGGGTTGGAAAAGATAGTTTAAAAATATAAAGTTTAAAAATATATTAGTAATTAATAATAATTAAAAAATTAAAAAAAATCGGTAACAAAGAAAAAAACTTCCGAAGAATTTTTAAACAAAAAATCACCTAACAAATAGGTGAGATATAATGATTATCAATTATTTTTGGAGATTTTGTAGATTAAACAATCTTCTACGCATCAACTATTTCAACTTCAAAATAAAAATAAACGGTTGGATTGTTTTTGTTTTGTTATTTTTTTTTCCAAATCTTAACAAATTTAAAATTCAGTTATAATGGTTGTGATTTTTCTTTAAAATTCAAATTTAAAATACAGTAACGAATTATTTGAAGATATAATTTATTTTAGTTTAAGAAAATAATTTTAAATGTAAATTCTAATTAACGTGTTTTTATAAAAATCAAATTTACACAATTAAGTGATTAATTAATTTAGTTTTACTTGATTCCTAAAAAGTAGTAAGATTTAAAAATTTTATTTTTCAATTTGGTTAATTGAAATTTGTTACCTATTGAAATTTAATAAAAAAAACATTTTTTTTTGACTTAGTTGAGTAATTTAGATTTATTTTACATATTTTAACATTCATTTTATTTTATTTTTGTCAACAACTTTTTTTTCCGATTATACTTAATGCTAATCAATTTGTTTAGTTTTTTTTTATTTAAAAAAAAAACGATTTACACAATAATTTGGATGAATTAAGTGATTAAATTTTGCTATTTTTTAAAATCCGATTTATTTTGGCCCTAAATTTTAAGTGACAACCGATATTTTAGAGCTTAATTTTCTTTTGATTATTTTAACAATTGTAAACATATTTTTAATTGGTGAATAAGGATTAGAACTATTTAAATTGTATAATTTAAAAAATTGGTAAGCTGAGGTAAATTTTCGTAGCGACACGTGGCAGCAGAGGCCTGTAAAATTTCCGTTGGGCTGAGAAAAATCCTGGGAGCGACACGTGGCAATAGAGACCTCTGCTTTAATATATACGAGTTGATTGCTGGGCTTTATAAAGATAATGAACCGGGTAAATGTATGAAAGCACGATGATGTGTTGAGATTTTTGATGTGTGTTTGTGCTCTAGCATCTTCCTATATTTGTGTATGGTTAGCTAACGGTTTCATACCGTGTTGTAGACACTTTGCAGGATAGGAGAGCTGCAGAGTGATCCAGAGTGGGTGATCCGCTGAGGGCTCCGTACACTGGGGCGGTATCGGGGGATATGGGATATTTTGATGTACAGTTTGGTTTTGATTGTACTCAGCGGTACATTGTATTACCTTTTGATATATATATATATATATATATATATATATATATATATATATATATATATATATATATGTTAGTTTCATGTTTTGTTTTAATCTATCGGTGTCTTGTTGTAAGATCAGTGAAATTGTTGTCAGGCTAGGGTCAGGATCCATTGTGAGATTCTAGTCCAGTAGCACTCCGAGTCCTACGGATTTGGAGTGTTACACTAACAACTTTTTTCAAAATCCGATTATATATATATATATATATATATATATATATATATATATATATATATATATATATATATATATATATATATATATATATGTGTGTGTGTGTGTGTGTGTGTGTGTGTGTATGAAGGTTGAGCTTACAACTTTTAGAGGAACATATATATATATATTAATAATAATAATAATAAAATATTTTTTATTAAAAACATCCGATTATGTAAACCTTTTTTTAATAATCTAGATAAATAAATTTTAATAAAGATTTTGTTGGGCTTTGATAATAATTTATATTAAAATTTTAAAATAATTAACTTTTTAAAATATTTTTTTATGTTGCGTTAAATCGTGTGCTGACACGTGGCAAAGAAGGGCTCTCCTTTAATACATACTAGTGTATTACCCGCACCTTGTGCGGGTTTTTTTTTCTAATAATTTAAAATATATATATATATATATATATATATATATATATATATATATATATATATATATATATATATATATATATATATATATATATATTATAATTTTTATGGTATAAATTTGGTATGGAAATCGATAAATTTTAAATTTTGTCGATTCCATTATTGAAAAAATTATTTTATAAGAAAAAAGAAGAATATATTATTATGTTACATAATAGGTAACAAACTTTAATTATAAGTAATATTATTTTATTTATATTTTGTTATGTTATTACAAATATTACACATTTTTTTGACCATATATTTAAGTATTTTTAGTAGTTATTTAAATGTAACATGTATATTAAATCTATCGGAATTCTTTTTGTATTATATTGGGTTTAGGTAATCTGATTGAAAAATATTGCTTGAGAATTTATAATTTTGACAGTAACTAAAAAGATATGATATGTATATTTCCAATCAATTTTTTAGATACAATATATTTTTGAAAATTTTACATATAGATATAAAATCAATTTTGAGCTAAATTATATTTACTTATATATATAAAGTACAATATGTAAAAATAATATGATAATACATGATTTTTGGTATTGAAAAAAAAACTAATGGCCAAATCCATCTTCTCAGTTCTCCCCTAACCTTAATGTCAATGGTGTGTTTGGACGTTGAACCTTTGCCCGATTCACTTCCAGCGATCAATACCAATGACTTGACTTCAATTATAATGATTGTTGATGTCGAAACTAGGAAATACCGTAATACAACTTGTACGTCTTGTGAGGTGTAACGCCAGGAATTTTATTAATTTAATTCCGGACTTAGAGCACCTTGTAGTTATCCCGTAATCCCGAGATGCCGAGAGCCGGGATTTATTCCTAAGAAAATCCCGAGCCGAATCGTCGTTTTTCCTTCTTTTTTTCCCGCGTTCCGACCTTTCGTTCCGAGTCGAAGTGACAAGGGGTCATTTCCGACCCTTCGTTCCGGGCAAAAAGGACAAGACAATTGTTGTCCCCTCAAGACTTTGCAGCCCTAGTCCCCCTCCCTCTCTCTCCTTCCTTTACTTTCATGTTAGACATCACTTCCACTCTTCCACACTCCCTCTCTTCTCCTCTTCTCTTCCCCATTGTTGCTTGAAGCTTGCATGTGTGGACTGCAGCAAGGGAACTACAAATCTGGAGTGATAAGCATTTCTTCTTCCTTCCTTCCTTCCTTCTTCCCCATGGCTGATCATCCCTCTCTTCTTCCCTCCTTCATCCATAGCCATGGATGAAGCTTTTGAGAGGTTTTTACTCAACTCTTTGCATGGCTGCATTCTTAGCTCGATTAGGTCGAGGAGAGGTGCCTAAGATCAGTGGTGAGTGTTTGGAGAAGACCCAGCAAGAGAAGAAGGACTTTGGAGCAAAGGATCCAAAGTCGAAGACGAAGAAGACGACGTTCTGCACAGAACCCGCGGGGCGGCTCAGCACATCCGCGGGTGCGGACGGGCGCGGGAGCGGCAACGGACGGCCGCGGGTGCGGCGTGACAAGCCGCGGGTGCAGCGGCGGACGGCCGCGGGGGCGGCAGCACAATGCCGCGGGGGCGGCAGCACGAGGCCGCGGGTGCGGCGGCGGAAGGCCGCGGATGCGGCTGGGCTCCGGCGCGGGCGCGACTCGGCAAAACGGCGGGGGCGGCTCCTGGCAGGCGACGCAGTCCTCCGCGGGTGCGGCTCCTTGTTCCGAGGGGGCGGCTCCTGTGTCCGCAGGGGGCGCCGGCTTGACTCCGCGGCTACGGTTTCGGCAACAGTAGGTCCCTCCTCTCCTTTCCTCTTCGTTCCTTCCTTAGTATTGATGTTGGATCTTGTTAGTAGCATGCCTAGGATGGATCTAGAGTATCTTGGAATGCCACTTAGTGGTTGTGAACCTAGGAGCCCTTAAGGCTCGATGTAAGTGATGGATATGAGCATGTGAGCATGATGGACCTTCTAGGCTAGCTTGTGCCTCTTTGGTTGAGGATTACTACCTTGTGGAATTATGGACTCTTGTTGGTTGTTGCATGTGTTGAGAGTGTGATGAGTACTTGGGACCTAGGATGCGTTTCCTAGTTTGAGGGTTAGGTGATCTTGTGTAGATCACTAGAGTGAAGTCTAAGACTTCTTGAGTGTGAGTATGTATTGATATGCATATCTCTTGTGAGCAGGTTGTGGGCTTCCTCCTTAAGGAAGCAAGAGTGTGGTTGACTTGGGTTTGGTGACGAGGTAAGTCTCCGGACTTACTTAGCTCGTATTTTATGTATTAGCATTGATGTGTGTTTGGTGGTGTGTGTTTATGTCCTTGTATAACACTAAACCGGTAATTAAGACCACCGACATTATATATATATTTTGGCCCAAGTGTATGATAACGGGCGGTGACAATACTGCCTAGCCCATAGTGAGGTCTAGGGGATTCTCGGCGACTAGCCCGGTGGGTTAGATGGGCGGATGCATCCGTACCATTCTTTGCCGGTAAGTTGGGACCGAGGCGAGACCATTGGGGTTTCGTGTCACAACAGAAGTGGAATTAGAACGGGATATGACTAAGTAATAAAAAGATAATAAACGGGACTTGCGTGTTTTATGTTAAGTGCTATGTATGTGTTTGTGCCTTCACCGCTATTCTAATGCCTAGAATATTAGCTAACGGTTTTAAACCGTGGTTGTAGATGACTTGCAAGTTAGGGATGCCGCCGAGTGAGGTGGAGGAGTGGACAGCCGGGGTCTCCGTACATTATAGGACGGGGACGTTTTTTTTTGGTTTATGTTGTTTATGTCGCTAGTTGGATGTTGTTGCATGTTTAGACTTTCGTATTGAGGTTCTATCGTTTTGAGGACTCGGCTGAGTTTCCACTTTGTACTTCTTACTTTCGGTTTCCGCATACATTAAAACGTTTTGACTTTTGCCTTTATTTGTTCCATGTTGAAAGATCCGGTGAAATTGTTGTCAGGCTAAGGGTCGGGACCCATTGTGAGGTCTCGCCCAGTAGCACCCCGAGTCCCGCGGATTTGGGGTGTTACAAAAGTGGTATCAGAGCCCTAGGTTGACAACAATGGCACTCGCAATCTTTTTAAAGGCCGAATGAGGTATAAAACAGAACCCCCACGGGTTCTAACTATTCGTTTTCAACATCATATGCATGAGTCGGGTTTGGGTTAGAATGTACGGGACCACCACTCCTTCCGCAAACCTTGGCGACATAGATCTCTGGATTAGAAATAGGTATATATAGTTATATATATGACCTTAGGATGTTTGTGGATTTGTATGTACCTAGCTACGTATGTGGCTTAGGATGTTTGGGCTTGTATGTCTTGAATGTGCTTTGTGATCATGTTTACCATTTTCTTTTAAAAGTTTTAGCATACCGAGATCATAAGTAGTACCTACACAATTATACTTAAGTAAACATATTACGCTATTAAGATGGCACGTACGAGAGCTACCGCTTACGAAGGACCCGCTAGGGGTTGACCCCCTCTTTCTCCTACCGTCCCTAGACGGGGACGAGTAGGAAGACCTCCAGGCGCGAGAGGTTGGGGACGTATCCCCATTGCGGACCGCCATTTATGGATCCACCAGCAGTAGAGGTTCCCGTAGAGGATGTCGCAAGAGAGCATTGTTCCCGAGGCTAGAAATACGGGCCTAATAGAAAGAGGATAATACGATATCATTCCCTTAGAGACGACGTAAGCAAAAAGGGGCAACTAAGTAAAAGAGAGATTGAGACAACTTAAGAGCAATCAAGATGGAAGCGGTGCTAAGGGAGCCATAAGCGAATGATGACGAAAGAAATGGAGTTAACAAACTTAAGTTCTTCGAGAAGACGCGTGGACAACTAAAGATGCGAATCAAGGAGGAGATGGGAGCATTCTAACAAGGTTAAAGCCGGTGTTCCATCATGAGAAGTGAAGCTTTCCTTAGACGCTCCTAAGCTTTGGAGTCAATATGAGAAACGTGATCGAACCAGTGTGAAGGTGGTAAGATACCGTAAGTTAAGCTTACGAGGTACCATTAAGTGAAGAGTAAACATTACGAGAATTATGAGAAGAATGGCAAGGTGGGGATTTACGCGGAGTTGACCGGTTTTTGCTATGACGATAAGGCGAAGAAACGCCAAAAAGGATGGAGTAGGTATAATTGATGATCCCAAGAAGATGAGAGCAACATGTGATGCTAACTAACGTTAAAGATTCTGAGAAGACGCACTTACAAGACATCATGAAGCGCGGTTAAGCCTATGAAGGCGAGTCATGTGACTCAACAACGTGGAATGAAGAATGTTAACATGGAAGCATAGGAGAATGGTAACATGGAAGCATAGGAGAATGGTAAGTCATTGACGTAGGAGAAGGTCATTTACCAACTAATTGGTGACAACCGAGAACGCGCATGTGCGGGTGGTCTATGGATGAGCGTGGGGGAGAGTAACCAGGCAGTGGAATCCTAAAGGAACGGTAACAAGAGCTTAGATTATATCTTAAACTCTTGTTTTGAAGTTGTTCTAGAGAACACTAGTTTGCGGGGAGAGAGACGGTTATCTCCATTTGTACATCGACTACAATGAGCCGAACAAGATTACAATGAAGAACAAGTACCCTCTTACCACGTGTAGATGATCTACTCGACCGGTTGCAAGGGTCGGTGGTCTCTTCTAAAATCGAATTAAGGTTGATTGTCACCAATTGGGAAGTCGAGATTGGGGTAGTGCCAACATCGCATACTGGACAAACATGGTCACTACGAGTTGTAGTGATTCAATATGAGCCTACTAATGCCCGAATAGGACACTCTGTACTAGAAGCGGGCACGGTGATAAAGCTTTGGTGGTCTATATTGAAGAAGAGAGAAGTTGTATGACCAGTTGTCTCGGGATGACAACCCCGAGGGATGTGAAAGGAGTTGCAAGTTTCTTGGATGGGCTGATCATTACCGGATTGTGGGAAGATTCTCCAAGTAACACCATCTATGGCTAACCTACTCCGGATGACGATGAAGTTTTGAGTGGGACAAAAGTGGACAACGGAGTCGTCGGGAGTTAAGAGGATATTCATTGGTGCAACTGTTCTGAAATTGCCTCGAGGTGCGATCGGTTTGAAGTGTACAAGCGATTCTTCAAGACATGGTCTTGACAGAGTATCGAGAAATGATGTAAAAGTTATAGCATACACGTCTCGTTAGTAGAAGCAGTGTGAAACAAAGTACTTCCTTCATTGCTTGGAACTTGCAACAAGAATTGAGGAAAAGTAACATCAAAGTTTGGTTTGACAAGAACCAAAGCCAACGGTGTAATTGCAAGTTCGATCTTCCTTGTTAGAGACAAGCAAGAAGAAACATAATGGAAATGTTGTAGGGAGAAAAACCCGAGAAGGATATTGAGTTTCCGATACATCGGAACTTTTTGAGATCTTAGAGCAAGTTGGGAAATTGCTTTACCGGCTGGCATGGCCGCCTAGAGTAAAGGGTGTTCACCCGGCGTTTCAAGTGTATCAATCGAGAGAGAAGGATGTGCCGAAGACGACATTCAGGATGAGATATGGCCATTATGAGTTTGTCGTGATGCCATTTGGGCTCACGAATGCACCCGCCGTCTTCATGGAGTTGATGAACGGCATCTTCATCGACTTCTTAGACCAGTTTGTGGTAGTGTTTATAGACGACATCTTAGTCTAATCCCGGAGTAAAGAGGAGCATGAGGGACACCTGAGGACGGTGTTCGAGTCCTCCAGGATAAAGAGCTTTACGCTAAGCTCTTTGAGTGCGAGTTCAGGATGTCCTAGGTGGCATTCCTGGGTCATATAGTTTCCGCCGAGGGTGTCATGGTTGACCTGGCGAAGATAGAGTTTGTTTCCTCATGACCGCCTCCTAGGACGGTCAAGGAAGTGCGCAGTTTCTAAGGCTTAGCGGGATACTACCTCCATTTTGTTGAGGGTTTCTCCGTGATTGCACGACCGCTCACTTCCTTGCTGAAGAAGTCTACCAGGTTCGTTTGGTCCGAGCCTTGTCAACACAGTTTCGAGGAGCTGAAGAGGAGGTTGACCTCCGCTCCTGTTTTAGCCCAGCCTGAGGGCGTGGAGGTTTTTGTAGTGTATAGTGATGACTCCAAGCTAGGATTGGAGTGCGTTTTGATGCAAAGAGGTAGGGTTATTGCGCACGCTTCTCGGCAACTGAAGCCGTACGAGGAGAATTACCCTACCCACGATCTTGAGCTAGCGGTAGTGATTCATGCCCTGAAGATTTGGCGACACTACTTGTACGGGGCTACGTGCCACATCTTCCCAAACCATAAGAGTCTGAAGTATATATTCACTCAGCGGGAGTCGAATAACCGCTAGAGAAGATGGTTGGAGCTGATTAAGGACTTTGACTTGGAGATTTTGTACCATCCGGGGAAGACGAACGTAGGCGCCGATGCTTTGAGTAGGAGGACACCTTGAGAGGAGGCTATAGCTCGGCTTACGGTTGAACCTCAGCTGCAGAGGGTTTTGATGGGTTTGGAGTTGGATATCCGGTTCCCGGGTACGGATTGTCGTTTGTCCAAGTTAGAGGTATTGCCTGACTGTCTAGAGAGATCCTGCAGAAGCAGGAGGGATGTCCCATTTTGAGGAGGACCCGGGACAGGATGTCCCGATGGGAGGCACCACATTTTATCACGGGAGCAGACGGGCTATTGAGATGTCAGGGACGTATTTGTGTACCGTTGGATCAATTGTTGAGAGAGAGGAGTTTGCATGAGGCACATTTCACACCTTACTCGGTGCACCCAGGCACGAGTAAGAGGTACCAAGACATTAGGAGATCTTATTGGTGGGGCGGGCTCAAGCCCGATGTAGCTATATATGTGGCCTGATGCGCGACCTGCCAGCAGGTCAAGATCGAGCACTAGAGACCCGGAGGAGAACTTCACCCACTGCCCATGCCACAGTGGAAGTGGGAGGACATATCCACAACTGCTAGATGGTGAGATTACATGGAATACCGAGGGTCATCGTCTCGGACAGGGACGGGCGTTTTACCTCGAGGTTTTGGCACGCGTCGATTGGGATGGCAACCGTATGAGGCATTGTATGGACGGAGATGCCGTACTCCCTTATGTTGGGATGAGCCGGGGAGTTCTAGCGGTGTAGCTCCAGATCAAGTACATGACGACGTGGCTAGAGTTGCTTTGATTCGAGAGAGGATGTTGGCCGCGCAGAGTCGTCAGAGGTCGTATGTGGATGGGAAGCGTAGACCTCTCGAGTTCAGGGTAAGAGCTCAGTTGTGATTGAGGGTATCACCGACGCAGGGCGTTAGGCGATTCGGCTTTAAGGGGAAGTTAAGCCCCCGATATGTCGATCCATTCGAGATCTCGGAGAGAGCGGATTTTGCACGAAGCACATCATTAGCCACGAGGACTTAGTGGTCGAGCCGGACCATACGTTTGCAGAGCACCCGATAGCAGTTTTAGAGCGGAGTACGAGTCGCTTTCGATCGAAGGAGATACCGATGTTGAGAGTGCAGTGGTAGAGGCGAGGAGCCGATGAGGCTACATAGGAGAAGGAGGATAGTATCCGGAGGAACTATCCTGAGTTTTACGCAGATTTTAGCGACATCGATAGGACCGTCGGGCTAGTCCCGAGATCTTCCTTGCTTGTCCTGTGTGTTTATGTGGTTTTGTTGAGTTATGAGTACCTTGCGAGGTCTTGGTGTGATGCGATCTGTAGACTTGGATTAGAGCCGATAGTGTAAGTTTTATGAGTTCCACGGGGTTACGAGACGGGTTGGTTGGAGAGTGTTGGTTTAGCAAGTTTCGGGACGAAACTTGTTTTTAGGGGGGTTAGTTGTAACGCCCGGAATTTTATTAATTTAATTCCGGACTTGGAGCACCTTGTAGTTATCCCGTAATCCCGAGATGCCGAGAGCCGGGATTTTTTCCTAAGAAAATCCCGAGCCGACTCGTCGTTTTTCCTTTTTTTCCCGCGTTCCGACCTTTCGTTCCGAGTCGAAGTGACAAGGGGTCATTTCTGACCCCTCGTTCCGGGCAAAAAGGATGAGACAACTACTGTCCCCTCAAGACTTTGCAGCCCTTGTCCCCCTCCCTCTCTCTCCTTCCTTCACTTTCACGTTAGACATCACTTTCACTCTTCCACACTCCCTCTCTTCTCCTCTTCTCTTCCCCATTGTTGCTTGAAGCTTGCATGTGTGGACTGCAACAAGGGAACTACAAATCTGAAGTGGTAAGCTTCTCTCCTTCCTTCCTTCCTTCTTCCCCATGGCTAATCATCCCTCTCTTCTTCCCTCCTTCATCCATAGCCATGGATGAAGCTTTTGAGAGGTTTTTACTCAACTCTTTGCATGGCTGCAGTCTTAGCTCGATTAGGTCGAGGAGAAGTGCCTAAGATCAGTGGTGAGTGTTTGGAGAAGACCCAACAAGAGAAGAAGGACTTTGGAGCAAAGGATCCAAAGTCGAAGACGAAGAAGACGACGTTCTGCGCAGAATCCGCGGGGCGGCTCAGCACAGCCGCGGGTGCGGACGGGCGCGGGAGCGGCAACGGACGGCCGCGGGTGCGGCGTGACAAGCCGCGGGTGCAGCGGCGGACGGCCGCGGGGCGGCAGCACAACGCCGCGGGTGCGGCGGCGGACGGCCGCGGAGGCGGTAGCACGAGGCCGCGGGTGCGGCGGCGGACGGCCGCGGGTGCGGCTGGGCTCCGGCGCGGGCGCGGCTCGGCAAAACGGCGGGGGCGGCTCCTGGCAGGCGACGCAATCCTCCACGAGTGCGGCTCTTTGTTCCGCGGGGGCGGCTCCTGTGTCCGCAGGGGGCGCCGGCTTGACTACGCGGCTGCGGTTTCGGCAACAGTAGGTCCCTCCTCTCCTTTCCTCTTCGTTCCTTCCTTAGTATTGATGTTGGATCTTGTTAGTAGCATGCCTAGGATGGATCTAGAGTAGCTTGGAATGCCACTTAGTGGTTGTGAACCTAGGAGCCCTTAAGGCTCGATGTAAGTGATGGATATGAGCATGTGAGCATGATGGACCTTCTAGGCTAGTTTGTGCCTCTTTGGTTGAGGATTACTACCTTATGGAATTATGGACTCTTGTTGGTTGTTGCATGTGTTGAGAGTGTGATGAGTACTTGGGACCTAGGATGCGTTTCCTAGTTTGAGGGTTAGGTGATCTTGCGTAGATCACTATAGTGAAGTCTAAGACTTCTTGAGTGTGAGTATGTATTGATATGCATATCTCCTGTGAGCAGGTTGTGGGCTTCCTCCTTAAGGAAGCAAGAGTGTGGTTGACTTGGGTTTGGTGACGAGGTAAGTCTCCGGACTTACTTAGCTCGTATTTTATGTATTAGCATTGATGTGTGTTTGGTGGTGTGTGTTTATGTCCTTGTATAACATTAAACCGGTAATTAAGACCACCGACATTATATATATATTTTGGCCCAAGTGTATGATAACGGGCGGTGACAATACTGCCTAGCCCATTGTGAGGTCTAGGGGATTCTCGGCGACTAGCCCGGCGGGTTAGATGGGCGGATGCATCCGTACCATTCTTTGCCGGTAAGTTGGGACCGAGGCGAGACCATTGGGGTCTCGTGTCACAACAGAAGTGGAATTAGAACAGGATATGACTAAGTAATAAAAAGATAATAAACGGGACTTGCGTGTTTTATGTTACGTGCTATGTATGTGTTTGTGCCTTCACCGCTATTCTAATGCCTAGAATATTTGCTAACGGTTTTAAACCGTGGTTGTAGATGACTTGCAGGTTAGGAATGCCGCCGAGTGAGGTGGAGGAGTGGACAACCGGGGTCTCCGTACATTATAGGACGGGGACGTTTTTTTTGGGTTTATGTTGTTTATGTCGCTAGTTGGATGTTGTTGCATGTTTAGACTTTCGTATTGAGGTTCTATCGTTTTGAGGACTCGGCTGAGTTTCCACTTTGTACTTCTTACTTTCGGTTTCCGCATACATTAAAACGTTTTGAGTTTTGCCTTTATTTGTGCCATGTTGAAAGATCCAGTGAAATTGTTGTCAGGCTAAGGGTCGGGACCCATTGTGAGGTCTCGCCCAGTAGCACCCCGAGTCCCGCGGATTTGGGGTGTTACATGAGGACCGAGGAGGATGAGAAGATGTACAACTCAGAAAAGTAGTATACATTTATACACAAAAAAAAAGGAAGGATATAGTATACTTACATTTCGGCTTAATCAAGAAAAGTAGGCATGTGTATTGCAGTTTAAAATAGTACTGGTGAGATTCATAATATAAAGCGTGGAATGCTACGAAAACACAATCTTTCACTAATCCTTCTTGCTTTCCTCTATCTCCTCTCCTAATCATTTGTTAGATCTCTCGATTGAAGATGAAAGGTTATCGCTTCGCAGACAACGATAGTAATCCTTCACTTCGGCTCTGCACAAAGTAAACATAATTTCAATAAATTGAGAGGAAAGTAGCAATGAAATCAACTATTATACAAAACACGACTATGCTAAAATGAATTGGAACAAAAAAAAACGGATGGATTGAGAAATAGCGAGGGGTAAATTTTAGTTGACGCAAGGGAAGTATATAAGGCCAAATAAATTCCTTTTTTTTTAATCTAACTAAAAGATATGAATATATGGAACTGAAGAGGGTTGGAAAAGATAGTTTAAAAATATAAAGTTTAAAAATATATTAGTAATTAATAATAATTTACAAAGTAAAAAAAATCGGAAACAAAGAAAAAAAACTTCCGAAGATTTTTTAAACAAAAAATCACCTAACAAATAGGTGAGATATAATGATTATCAATTATTTTTGTTGATTTTGTAGATTAAACAATCTTCTACGCATCAATTATTTCAACTCAAAGAAAAATAAACGGTTGGATTGTTTTTGTTTTGTTATTTTTTTTTCAAATCTTAACAAATTTAAAATTCAGTTATAATGGTTGTGATTTTTCTTTAAAATTCAAAATTAAAATACAGTAACGAATTATTTGAAGATATAATTTATTTTAGTTTAATAAAATAATTTTAAATGTAAATTCTAATTAACGTGTTTTTACAAAAATCAAATTTACACAATTAAGTGATTAATTAATTTATTTTTACTTGATTCCTAAAAAGTAGTAAGATTCAAAATTTTTATTTTTCAATTTGGTTAATTGAAATTTAATAAAAAAAACATTTTTTTTGACTTAGTTGAGTAATTTAGATTTATTTTACATATTTTAACATTCATTTTATTTTATTTTTGTCAACAACTTTTTTTTTCCCGATTATACTTAATGCTAATCAATTTGTTTAGTTTTTTTTTTATTTAAAAAAAATGATTTACACAATAATTTGGATGAATTAAGTGATTAAATTTTGCTATTTTTTAAAATCCGATTTATTTTGGCCCTAAATTTTAAGTGACAACCGATATTTTAGAGCTTAATTTTCTTTTGATTATTTTAACAATTGTAAACATATTTTTAATTGGTGAATAAGGATTAGAACTATTTAAATTGTGTAATTTAAAAAATTGGTAAGCTAAGGTAAATTTTCGTAGCGACACGTGGCAGCAGAGGCCTGTAAAATTTTCGTTGGGCTGAGAAAAATCCTGGTGGCGACACGTGATAATAGAGGCCTCTGCTTTAATATATATATAAGACTAGTGTATTACCCGCACCTTGTGCGGGGTTGATTTTTAATAACTTGTTAATAACTATAATTAATAAGATAGGAGGTATACAATGAATTTACATTTGATACTTGAACTTGTCAATATGATTTCATTGACTATCTCATATAAAATTAATAGTAATTTTGAGACTTAAATTTTGAAAAATGGATTGATATAAAACTAATAGTGGTTATGAATATTGAAGATAACGTGTATAAAGATAAAATCGACTGTTTAAATAAAAGAAAATAGTAATAATAAAGTGACGATTATATTTAAAGGGGATTATAAAACTAATAATAAGTAACTCTATTTAATTATTAAATTCAAACTATTACGATTATTACTTTGATCAAAATCAAAATACAATAAATTAGAAACTAATATAGAAAGATGGATAAGAAAACAAAAGAAATTACATTTTTATTTGTAACAAAAAGGAAAACATTTCACAAATGAGCGGAAATATCTCAAACAAATTATATGAAATTTTAATATTTGTTATGCTAGTTTGGTAATTTTATATGATCTTAAATAATTAATGAGCTAAAATTGTATAATAAAAATTTATGTATGTGAACTAATTATAGGAAACACTAATATTTATAGAGTGTAAATGCATACAAAAAGTCTTTGAGATTTTAATATATAAAGCGGATACTATCAAATAATATAATTTGAATATTAAAAATAGATCTAGTAACAGACAAAGTGATAATCAGATAGATTAGCTAAATAACTTAATTGTATCAGAGCAAATTAAATAATTTGTTAAAAATAATTAGATTTAAATATTAATAATACTGAAAGTTGCTAGATGAAAAAACCAAATAAAATAGCCAAGGATCCAAGTCAATCAAATTACAATTTGATACCCTTGATATACATTAATTCTAAAAATGATAATTTTTATTATTATTTCATTTATACTAAATGGGAAATGTGGTAAGTAGTTGTCATATATATAAAAATATACACAATTGTCCAACCAAAGTGAAATTTAATTTATGAAACTTTTCGGAGATAATAGAAGAATGAATTGTCTCTTTTAATTGTTGGAGGAAAGAATATCAAACTTAACATATAGCTTATCATCCTTCTCGTACGCACATTGCTACTTTTTCTATTCATAGTAATGTTCTACAATTGAATTCCGAAAAAACAACTCAAACAAATGAAAGTAATAGATTGAGTACATCCAAATTTCGTGCTTAAAACCATGACAACCATTTGACTCCTAAATTTTAACATAAGACAATCTTGTTTTGTAACAACCTTATATTAAAAGGTGAAGAACTTATTGTATCAAATAAGCACGTTGATCCAAAGACACCCTCCTGATACTTGTCATCCACGGGACTTACGCTTCCAAGATAATGAAGAACATTTTTCCTTGATGTTAGCCTGTTACAATAGAAACAAACTCAACTTGAGGTACAATTACACTATATAAAACTACTAAGTTAAAAAACAATTACCTGGACGTAGCTTTTCTCTTCCACCGAAAAAAGAAGATGCTGGATGTGTCTCTTTACTGTCAAAGGTTGTGGGAATTGAAGAGGCTCTTCAAATTTCACATGTACATAAAAGATAACAGGAGTATTTTTCTTTTGTCTTATTGATATTCTTCTACGCAAAATCCATCAATATAATAAAAAGCATAAACTTGTAGATAAGGATGTAATGTACAGAGCAAAAAATTGAGATCAAGTTTGATCATATGTTGAATGCAACATATACAAACCTGTAGAGATGTGGATTGATTCGATTGAATGGTTATATAGCAAAAACAAGGAATGATAATGTAGCAAGAGATGGTGTTGAGCAAATAAAAAGTCACGTTTGGTGATATATATAAGATGGTTGGTTATAGGTCTTGCACATAAATAGGAATCCAAAATATTCTCTATGATAAAACCAAATCTTTTTTTTGTTTGTTATACAATTCGAAACTAATTTATTTTTTAATAAATGTCAGTGATTGTAGTTATTTTTTTTTTTACACTATCAAATCCATTAGTTTGTTAAGCAGTTAGAAAACATTTTTTTTAAAAGGAACTAAAATACTATTCAAAAAATCAATTTATTTAATTTATGCATTTAAAAAAAAAAGTTTAGGCTGACGTTAAATCTGGAAGCGACACGTGACAGTAGAGGCTTGGTAATTTTTCGTTGGGCTGACGATTATTCTGGTGGCGACACGTGGCAATAGAGACCTCTATGATAAAAAGTCACGTTTGGTGATATATATAAGATGGTTGGTTATAGGTCTTGCACATAAATAGAATCCAAAATATTCTCTATGATAAAACCAAATCTTTTTTTTGTTTGTTATACAATTCGAAACTAATTTATTTTTTAATAAATGTCAGTGATTGTAGTTTTTTTTTTTTTTTTTACACTATCAAATCCATTAGTTTGTTAAGTAGTTAGAAAACATTTTTTTTAAAAGGAACTAAAATACTATTCAAAAAATCAATTTATTTAATTTATGAATTTAAAAAAAAAGTTTAGGCTGACGTTAAATCTGGAAGCGACACGTGGCAGTAGAGGCCTGGTAATTTTTCGCTGGGCTTACGATTATTCTGGTGGCGACACGTGGCAATAGAGGTCTCTGCTTTAATATATATAAGATAAGATAAGATTACTCAACTTTAGTTTTTTTTAACCCTCTTCCTATTATTAACATTTTTCTTTTATCACTTTTTATGAGGTAATTAGCTAATATCCCAATTATCTCTTTTCGATCTTCCTAAAATAATAAGACCCGTAATAATAACATTTTTTTAATAATAAAAATAAAAAAGTGCATACTTAATCTACATAATAAAATTTGAGAGCATACTTAGTCTACCTAATTTAAAAAAATAGCTCGTTATTTTCTAACTTATTACCTAAAAATAAATAAAATTAAACTAAAACATAAATATTATAGGATCAAAATATATCCCAAAATAATCGAGTCCGAAAATAAATTAACAGAGAAGTTGAGCTTGATGTATGCTGAAAAAGTGAAAATAAATAAAGTTCTTGTGGGCCTGTGCTGTTTGGGCCCGTCAGGAAGGAAAAGCTGGGCTGGAATTCTCCTGCTGACGCGCGCAGACAGGCATTCTCTTGGGCCTATGTCTGTCGGGCCAATGCAGGAATGGACATCCTACTGTGTCTATTGGGCTTACAGCTACTTCTAAGAGATGGGCTGAGCTGATGGGCCTTCATCCGGGCTGTCTTTTTGCAGCTAGATCACTTCTGCTCGCTTAATCGCTCCTCTTTAATTTTAATTGTATAAATTTGTGAAATGAATCATCCGGATTATAATAAATAATAAAAAGTAAATATTCTAAATTCTGAATTCGGGAATATTATTCAATTGCTTCTTCAAGAAGGTTTCAAATGTGTTTCTCAGCTCTTTTTTAAAAAAAATATTTTTTAGCTCTTTAGTTTTATTATCATTTGTGTTAAATCTTTTGTCAAATCCTGTAATTCATATCATATCCATTACAACCCTAGACCATAAAATTTGCATTGGATGCATAATTGTGGATAATTGAAAGTGAAAAATCAAACTAGAGTTAGTATAACTTTAGGACATTATAAAGATATAATTGTCTATGATGTAGTCCTCATAAAAACTTGTCATATTCTTTTAGGATGTTCATGACAATATAATAAGAAGGTTATTTAAGATGACTTTACAAATTGCTGAATTTTATGTGAAGAAGAAGGTTACAAGAATGGAGCAACATATCCACTTTGATATGGGGATTAGTCGTAATTGGATGGTCCGATCTTTCGACACTAAAAGACTCGATAGAAACGATAAATAAAAAGAGATAGAAAGAGTAATATTCGTTGATGGGATGGATCGGTAGTTGGATCAAGGTCGAACCCTAAGCAACGACTCGAAGCACGATAAGCGCGTACTAGCCTTATCACACAGATATCGTTTTGTAGGACCCTTCCGTACAACCAGACACAAAAGGGAGCGATGATCCCTAGAGCGCAAGGAGGTATGCCCGTGAATTATTGAAGTACTCTACTTGACGCGCGCAAGTAGAACAAATTCAAATAAGTCCAACAATACGTCTCTCACTCTCAACTTCCCACGCGGAAGGCCACAAAAATGGGTTGCAACTAGCAAATATTGAAAAGCAAAGTGTGTATTCAATTTCAAGCTAAGCAAATAAAAGGATCGAGATCCTTATATATAGCATATATAGGGGTGGCTCGAGTTTGGGCTTCATGTAATCCGTCCGAAGAATTATATCTTATCAAGGATAAGATATGATCTTGTGCTAAAAAAATAATAAAATAACACTAATCTTCTAATAAGATAGATCTTCTAGGATTGATCACATAATGTCTCTAAAAGATATAATTTTCTCTATCTTTATCTTTAAGATTCTCTATTAGAAGTCTTCAATTATTTGCAAAAAGAAATAAAATAGCATTGGATGAAAAATAACATTTAAAGCCCGTAAATTAACTCATAATTAAAGATATTTTTATTGGTTGAAAAATAATAACACATAGCCCGAAAATCATAGCACTTGGACCGAAATTCCCTCTTGGATTCACGTCCAATATTATGTCGATGCAAGCTTGGCTGGGGCGTGCATGGATGGCCCATAAGTGTTTCGACATGGATGATCTGGGGGCTTCCTACGTGGCCTTGCGCGGATGGACTCTTCCTCACGTACTTTCCGTCTCATTAGTGGATGTACATGGTTACTTGATCTTCTAGCACACGGGAATCTATATATAGTGTTTCAGTTTAGAATCGACCCATCCTCTCTTTCTTCCACACGTATACTTGTAACTTGCATGAGAAAGTTGGCTTCCATGCATACATGGATATTTCTATCTTCCATCTCCAATAAATGGGTTTCACTTCTTCATTAGAGATGGTCTTCATTTCTTCCTCAAGGATGATCATCTCCTTCCGAGGGGTGGTCTAGGAAGTGGTCATCATTCGCCTTCTGAAATGGTCTTCGTTTTCCCGCTGGAGATGATTTTCATTTCTCTCCTATAAATGGTTTTGATCAATGCCCTTCTCCTCCTTAAAGTGTTCTTCATGCATTGCGTTCTAGCTTTCACAATTATGGCCTTGAAGCGAGTTGGGTCCGGAGATGCTCTTACAACAACCCCTCCTTCTTTATTAGGATTTGACCACAAATTCGATATGCCATGGTAGTCTCCATCAAAGGTGACATCCATGATTATATAACACCTATAAAATCAGCAAAGAAAACAACATAAAAGGTGCACATAATTTTAGGGAAATAAAGTGTAAGGGAAATATATTACTACACATGAAAACATTACACATAGGGTCATAAAAGTCCTTCATAACCTCGTTGTCAACATCATAGAGCAAGTAATAGCAATTTCATGGTATCATCATGTACCAATTATGTGCTACCCTGGATCTTTAATTATAACAAGTGCACTATATAAGGCATATGAGAAGTCTAGGAATATCTTACGAATGAATCTTAAGATAGGGTAAGCACATATATCATCAAGGGTATCATATCTTATGATCCTTCAAATGTATGAAGGACATAATCATGAGGCCTTATTGATAAAAAGAGGCATATTAATAGAAAAAAGGATCATATCTTCAAAATGAGGTGTCTCCACATAATGAAGCTTTCCATTAATATGAAATAAAAGACAAGACATATTAAGAAACATGGAAAATAATAAATCATAGAACCGTTGTTCTTAACATTCTCAACTTTCTCGTTAAACATGATGCAGGAGCATCTCAGGAGGCATGGAGTGTTATACACACATGGATACCACCCTGGATGGACGGCAAGGATTCATGGACGAATCCTTTTCAAGAAAGAGAGAATGATGCAGGAGCATCTCAGAACCTAGCCCGAGTTGAGATCATCATTATGGAAGCTAGGAGGCATGGAGTGTTAATCACTCTAAGGAGAAGAAGTGGAAGACTTAAACACATTTCTAGGAGAGAAATGAAAGCCAAGCCCAGAAATGGAATGAACTCCATTTCTAGAAGAGATAGGAAGATCATTTCTACAAATGATGTGAAAACCATTCCTGGAGATACATTGAAGACCATTGATTGGAGATGGGAGATGAAATCGAGATCATATGCATGAGAGATAAGCCATTGAAGTTAAGAATGCATATGAAGCACGAAGAAGAAGTTGGCCTAGATATGCAAGGAGAAGGCCGATATTCACTTGGGAGAGACGCAGCCGTACACGTGCATGCAAGAGCACGTATGCATGGGCCAGAAGAAGAGCTCGAAGGAGGTGCAAGGAGCTGCGTGATTATGGCAAGAGTTGGACATTTAATATGACTAAAATGGGCTTATTTTATTGGTTAAATTAGACATTAATTAGATCTATTATTTTCAACCCATATTTGGACTCTTTTAATATTGGACTTGCTTTTATTTTGTTTTAATTATTTTGGGCTATTTAGATTTGTTAGTTATGCCCTAGATATGATCACATCTTTTTAAGATTTGATCTTATCTTATATTTTATTTGGGCTTTTAGATTAGATTTTCCAGCCCTAGATATGATCTTATCTTTTCCTTGTTTGAGCTCTATATTAGATTTTCAAGCCCGTAGATTAGGACATATCTTGTGTAACCCTAGAGACACATCCCTACCTATATAAGGGATATGCTGCATGTTTTTTAGGCATTCAAGTCAATAAACACAATTTCGAATACTTTTCAGTATTTACTTCTCTCGTGGAATCGAGAACGAATAGGTGGAATCTTATTCAAACCTGAACGGGTGGAATCGCGTTCAAAACCTAGTTTGGATTATTTGGGAGTTATTCTTTCTTGGTGGATTTCCAAGATTGATATCTCTTTGCTATTCAGGTGATTTCTTGTGCTATGGGAACTATCGTATTTCCCTTTGTAGAAGATTATAGCGGAAGAACTTCTTCAATCATTTTGTGTTGTGTGTTAGGGCCTTAGTTTCCCTAGTGTGCTCACGGTTGCTTCAAGGGATTCAACCAGTCTATCCATCTACGATCCATCCCCCTCATCGGATCATCCCTCCATCAATCCAACGTTTTCATTCCCATCCTCACATCTTTTCACCTTTCTTGCATCTTAAGCTTTGGTGTTGAAAGATCGGGCAACCCTGTATCAAAACAAGTGTATGAAGTAAGGTTCTTCCCTTCACAAGACAAACATAACAATTAATCATGGAACAATCAAATTCAACAATGAACCCAAGCACCATAACTAAATCAGAATTCATATGTGATAGTTTATGAAATTCAGCACACCCCTTTTTATACTTAAGAGAGTTATCATGCTCAATCAAATCATTAGTTATAACATTATCCTCAATAAAATCAGCATGTAACACAAGAGGTAAATGATGATCAATATGATTATCTAGAGATGAACTCGATTAAGTACAAGTAGGATCAAGATCGTCATCTAGAATCCTAGGTTTGGTATTCCTATCCTTAGGATCCGAAAATTTAACAATACATCCAATAAATTCAGCATGTAAGACAAGGGATGTGAGTCATGTGACATTAATTAGCAATATTATCAAAATGCATTTTCAATATTATGAGCATGAATAATAGGATTGACATTGATAGTGGCATGATAAAGTCAGCATACTTAGACCCTCCACAACGGAGGGTCTCACGCTTACTATCCCCTCTCCCTTCAACTAGCGCGGGGGTCGACACCAATACTTCCCGTTTTTATTATTTTTTTCTTTTTTTATGTAACAAAACGACGTCGTTTTGACCCCTCTCCCTTCAACTGGCGCGCCCTCACTGGCTGAAATCCGGCCAGTGACAGCGCGCCATGTGGCAGGGGGTTTTAATTAAATTTAAAACCCCCTTTTCCCGTATAAATATTAATTTTTTAAAAAAACTTATTTTTGAATAGGATTTAATTTTATCTATCCAATGACACCCACTTTGCATATATTTCGATAAAAACAAATTTTGACTTCTTGTAACGTATATAGGACTTTACGTATTGAACATTTAGCGTTTTTAAATTTATGTTATATAAGAAGTTACTTTTATCATTATGATATGATATTTATTTGTATATGAATTTTTTTATTTAAAAAAAATACAAGTTAAAATAGATCTTAGACATAAAATGAGACATTATCTTACAAATAAAATCCAAGTTAAACAAAAAAAAACAACTTCAAGTGATACATTAACAACATTACATAGATCATAGACTTACAATGAGAAATCAACTTCAACATACACGTAACTTATAACATAAGATTGAAATGAAATACAAACGATAGATCTAAGCATACAATACCAACCTTAAATGGACCCTAAACTTAAACATAAATTCAAGTACTAAGCTCCTTGAGCAACTGATCAAGCATTTTCTTTTGGTCGGGAGTCAAGGGATCTACCATCTCCGTCAAAGTAGTAAGAATGACCATCTTCCTTTTGTACTCTAGCTCTTTGACCTTCATCTCCTTGATTTCCACTATTTTGTTCTTCCTAGCTTCGGCAATGGCTTTTAACCTCAATGATTCCTTCTGTAGTTCCATTTCTTGGAGGCGAACCTTAAGTTGTCTAGCCACCATGTCATCCAAAAGTTGAACTGATTTTAAATTATCGGATGACTCTGTTGTACTAACCGGTCTCTTCCCCGCCCTCTTCGAACTAGTTCGTCCTAGAGGACGGACAAATGAGGTATTTGGGGTTTCACCTTCACTGGATGGAGTTCCAACATTCGAGCTTGATGTGTATGCTTCAGACTCATTTACCTTTGTCCTCTTGGAGCTATCCCTTTGTTTTGATGATGTTGGTTGAATACTGCTTTGCCATTTTGGGAGATTCTTAAGCATTCGCCAAATGTTCTCTGTGAGAGCCCTTTCTTTCGGACCGAGATTGGATCATGGCCGAGATTGGCTTTGGGCCGAGATTGGTCTTGCCGCACCCGCGGGCACGTGTGCCGCCCCTGCGGCCCTGTGATCCGCCCCTGCGGGTTACTGCGGCTGCAGCGGTTTTGTTGACCCCGTTGACCCGTGCTTTACTTCTTCTCTTACTCCTTACCTTGCTGAGCAAGGGTTTCATTCCATCTCTCATTCCAATCCAGTCACGTCCTTCTTGCTTCTCCCTTGTTCCCACTTGATCTTGTTTTGGCTTAGAAGAGTTTGGTTTGAGTTGGTGTGTGTGGCTGTTGATGCTAGTTGTGGTTACTGAGCTTGTGGAGCCAGCTGAGTGTGCTTATTCCTGTGCCTGCTTAGACCTTCAGCAGTGGTAACCTCTTCCTCCTTGCTTCTTCATCCTTCCTTCTTCCTTGCTCTTCCTTCCTTAGCTTAGGAATAGATGTTTGGAACATAGGGTGATGTTAATATGTGTATGTTGATGCTTGTGTATGAATCTGGAAGAGAGTGGAGGGGATTGATCCCGGAAAGAGCTGAAGAGAAACCACGAGGTTTCATTCTGCACTGTCGCCGCCCCCGCGGCCAGGAGTCACCGCCCCCGCGGTTGCCGTGTCACAGCGCCTGCATCGTGCCAGCGGCGTGCCTGCGTCTGCCAGCGTCCCGTGTCACCGCCCCTGCGGCTACGTTCCGCCGCACCCGCGGTTGCTTGCTCCGCCCCTGCGCCCCTTTGTTCCGCAGGTGCGCTTTGTCCCGGGTCTACCTAAAGCTAGGTAGATCCTTTCCTTTCCTAGTTGAGCGGTAGTAGCATGCTAGGATTCGGAGGTTGATGAGTATGATATGGAATGACCGGTTAGGGCTTTGAGGTTTACGAGTTGGAATATGATCCCTTATGGATCCCTTGGGTCTAGGTGTGACCCTTTTGTGTGATAGAGGTTTGATATCTGTGTATGCCTTGTATAGGCCGTGTTATCCTCCAGTTGGGAGTGGACTGAGTTGAGGTTGATCCAGTGAGATGACTACAAGGTTGAGGTAAGTCCGTGGGACTTACTTAGCTGTCATTCCGTTATAGGATGTTGTGCATGAGTGGTGTGTGTGTTATATGTTTATAGCATGTGTTGATGGTCACCGACCTATGGTATATTGTTTGCCCATTGTAGGGCTGTGATAACTTGCCCTTTCATCCCGCTGGGAGTCTGGGAGGTTCTTTGTAGGCAGGTCAGACCTGGTAAACGGTTCGGGCACTTCCCATTCCCTTAGGGTACACGGGGTAGTGTTCCAGGCACCATTCCAGCTGGTTATTGGACCCAGAGGCGAGGTTTATATTCCTCGTGTCACTTATGTTTATATGGATATTTATATATGAGTTGACTGTTGGACGTTATAAAGATAATGAACCTGGTAAATGTATGAAAGCATGTTGATGTGTTAAGATTTCTAATGTGTGTTTGTGCTCTAGCATTTTCCTATATTGTGTATGGTTAGCTAACGGTTTTATACCATGTTGTAGATACTTTGTAGGATAGGAGAGCTGCAGAGTGATCCAGAGTGGGTGATCCGTTGAGGGCTCCGTACACTAGGGCGGTATCGGGGTTATGGGTTATTTTGTTGTACAGTTGGTTTTGTTTGTACTCAGCGGTACAATGTATTATCTTTTGATATATATATATATATATATATATATATATATATATATATATATATATATCAGTTTCATGTTTTGTTTTAATCTATTGGTGCCTTGTTGTAAGATCTGTGAAATTGTTGTCAGGCTAGGGTCAGGATCCATTGTGAGATCCTAGCCCAGTAGTACTTCGAGTCCTACGGATTTGGGGTGTTACATTCTCATGATTGAACTTTGATTTATATTGTTCCGTATACAAAACATGAGCCCTTGCAAGGACATCATCGTGAGATTCCCCACTCACTCTCCCCCTTTCTGATATAACATAAACACCTGTAAATTTAGAAGCAAGTGCATTAAGCTTTTGAAAGCGATTCTTACATTGTTTTCATGAGCGAGATGGTAAATCTTCCCTCCTTTCGTTGTAATAGGAAGAAACTCGATTCCAATAGGTGTTGCTTCACTGGTTGGTTCCTCGGATGGCATCTTTGCTCGTGTTCATCCATCCACTAATAAGTAAAGTGTCTTCGACTCCCCCCAACGCAGCCTTCTAGCAACTTCTTTGGTTGTCTCTTGAACTTCATCTTCATCGTCATTGTCAAGATCAACTGTTGGTTCATGAGTCCCAAAAGGCGGGATGGTAATAGGTGGAGACGTTGGGATCGAGTGTTCATTTAGGTTTTGAGTTTGGTGGTTGGAGTTTGGAACATTTGTGCATTGTGAGTTTTGAGTTTGGTGGTAGTGCACATAGTTCATGAATTGTTGGTTTTGAGGGTGTTGCGGATAACTCATGTATTGTGGGTTTTAAGTGTGGGGGTGTTGCGGATAACTCATGTATTGTGGGTTTTGAGTATGGGGGTGTTGCGGATAACTCATGTATTGTGGGTTTTGAGTCTTAGGGTCTTGCGGATAACTCATGTGTGGTGGGTTTTGATTGAAATACAAAGGATTTGGAAGGGGATTTCCGTTCTGATCCATTATAGTGAACAATAGAGAAAGAGAGAAGTTGTGTTAGTTGATTGAGCTGAGAGTATAAAATGAAGTGTTGGTGTGATAGTATTTTGCTATCTTTAACCCTTTTATAGAATGTAGAAATGAACATATGTCTCCTTTACACAATAACCGAGCATGAAATGACAAGTCAGTCACGGGTCCAATGTACACAATAAGTGACATCTGACATTGCATTTAAATTTCGAATCTAAGAAACACAATAACCGAGCATGAAATGACAACTCAGTCACGGGTCCACTATACATAATAAATGACATCTAACATTGCATTTAAATTTCGAATCTAAGAAACACAATAATCGAGCATGAAATGACAACTCAGTCACGGGTCCACTATACACAATAAATGACATATGACATTATATTTAAATTTCGAATCTAAGAAACACAATAATCGAGCATGATAAATGATATCTGACATTACATTTAATTATATTAATTTTAAAAAAATATTTATATTTTAATTTTTATGTCTAATATTTATTTATAATAGTATTAGTAATATTTTATAATAATAAAATGAGTTATAAATATACAATTCATTAATTATTGAAAATAAATAGAAAAGAAAAAAAAAGTTAAAATTAGTAGCCCCGTGACTCTCTGTTGTAGGTGAAAATAAGTGAAACGTTGAGATGAGACTACTAAGTTGAGGTGGCAGGAATCTTGCTAAGGTGGCAGGAAAAAATTAGTAGCCTTGAGGCTACCTGTTGCACATGGTCTTATAAGCGTATGACAAAAGAATGGTGTGCTAAAAAGAAAACGCATTTTCAATATTAAAGTTTTAATAATCCAACATGTAAAGAAGAAGTTTAACATCATAAATGTGTTCATCAATAGGGAAAATTAAATAATCATGGACAATAGAAACAATATGCTCCTTAAATACTCTCTAAAATCAACAAAAGGTACTATATGATCACAATATGTTTCAATAATTTTCTTAGCAATAAAATCATCATGTATTATATGCTCATCATTTAATTTGGCCTTTAATTTATTAGATTCGTTTTCAACTAGCTCTTTATCACCATTGCTAGGCTCATCTAAATTAGATATATAAGGTGAAGAATCACTCTCTATTGGGTTGTAGTAACCCCAATTGTTATGGTGTTTGAAAGCGACGAAGGTGGACTACAGGTAGGGGTTATAGGCGATGACATAGGGGGTTGCGGTTCTTGGTTCGATTGCTCCTCCTCCCTATCATTTGCCTTCTTAATCTCAGTCCATTTCTTCTCCCATAATTCCGTAATTTGATGCATAAGTGTGCATGCATTCTCAAGTTCCTACTTGATAAGCAAAGCTTGTTCTTCTTTTTGGTCAACTGTAATCTGATCAGGGCTCATGGGCATGAGGGTTAATGAATTTCCTTGGAATTCGAATACGTACCTGTTAGTCTTCCCTTTATGAGTGAAGTCATTGTCGTGTTGTCATGGGAGACCGAGTAACAAGTGGTATACTTGCATTGGGGCAAAGTCGCACAGAACGGTGTTAGTGTATTTTCCTATTTTGAAGAAAACCTCAGTTTGATTGTTGATATACACTTCTCCACTCTCATGCATCCATGCTAGTTTGTATGGTTCAGGGTGATCTAGTTGGTCAAGCTATAGTTTCTTCACCATTTCAGTGCTAGCAATATTGAACAACTCTTGTTGTTGATGATAACATTGCAACACATGCCCAACACAAGGCATGTAGTGCGGAAAATGTTGTCCCGATGCTTTATTTCAAGAGGTTCTTTAATTCTAGGAGAGTCCTTTCTCCATTTTGTTATGATATCCTATTGTGAATCCTGCATTGGTTTGTTGTGCCTACAAGGCGGTAGTTAAGAATGACAAATGTGTTAGGTTAGGAATGTCAAAATTACCCACTAAAGGATTTTATCTCTTTTACCCCTCATTGTGTTGCTTATCTTAGCCGGGTTGTGAGGTTTTCCTACAATTGACAAGTAAAGCTTTTCAACAAAACACAGGTTAATCTCTTCAGGCACTATAAACAATAAATAAGGGTAACCTTGATCTCGACGGGAAAGGGATTTTTTATGTGGTGCTATCAAAGGCACGCAAACCACCCTCGCCTACTTCCTCAATAGAAACAAGAACTTATAAATGACAATTGTAGGCAAAAATAAGTCAAATTAGAGATATAGAGGGTAGGCAGGAAAGAGACGAAGTTCCACTTGAGATATTCTGGGATAGCTCACGATCTTCCACCCGGACTTGTAGGTCTTCAATAAATGGGAAAAAAAAACACTAAATGTTTCTTTTTTGCCTTTCAATTCCTTTTTTTTTTTATTTATTTATTTATTTCAGTGCTCCTTTTTTTAATTTTTTTAATTTGGGGCTTACTTTCTTCTTCTTTTTTTGCTTTGGCGCTCCTTTCTTTTTATTTGAAACAAATACGAGAATGATAGAAATACTGACCGGTGGCTGTTCTGGTGGACTTTTTTTATTTGTAGATCTTGTGAAAGATCTGATTTTTTTTAAATAGAAAAATAAATATGCGATGTCAATTAACCAAAAGCTCATATACCACTTTCGACACCAAAATTCGTTAATAAAAAGCGAAACAAGGAGCCAAGGTAACCTAGACTAGTCAGAACCTAAGACTAGAGACGCATGAACATTAGAGCTTTAGGTGATCCCAATATCAAAAGAGCTCATGGCCATTGGGTGAACAGTCGCCTAAGACTAGTCAAAACCTCCCAATGCAACCTTATAATGTCCTCTTGGCATGTAAGGTAGATAATCTCATATACTACACACCCATACATACCTTTCTTATGAGTTTGTGCTAGAGACTAGCCATCTTTAGTGAAGAAGCCAAGGTAACCTTACCTGAGCCTATCCAAGACATCTTAGATGAGTTTATAGATGTTTGCCCAAGATGAGATACATGTTGGCCTACCACACTTTTATAGGCATTGAACACCAAATAGATCTCATACCCGGTGCTACACTCTCAAATCGTCCAACCTACAGTATGAACCCTAAGGAGAGTCAAGAAATCCAAAGTTAAGCTCAAGAGCTCCCAAATAAGAGTTATGTGAGGTAGATATTAAGTCCTTGTGTCATAGATGTCCTCTTAGTATCGAAGAAGGACAATACATGGAGAATGTGTATTAATTATAGAGCAATCAACAACATCACCTTAAGTACCGCCACCTTATCACACGTCTAGGTGACATGCTAAATGAGTTGTATGGAGTCACCACCTTTACAAAGATAATTGACGTGGGTCGAGTATGCCCGACAAAACACCCCCAAGTGCACGGTTTTTCCATTGTAATACACAATTTAGTATGGGCGATTTTAAGGGCACGGCGGAGTAATTAACAATTGCACTACGGTTACGGTTCCCGGACCCGTCACGGTTCCGGAAACCGTGACCGTGGGAAAATTGTCACGGTCACGGTTTCCGGAACCGTGACGGGTCCGGGAACCGTAACCGTGGAAATTATCATTACCGCTACGAAAAAATAGCCGTTGGAATTCGAACGTTGTAAAAATAGCCGTTGAATTCAACCTTATTTATTGAGAGGGATAGAGGAGGGAGGTGAATAAACTTTCACCCAAATTCTCCAAAAAATTGGTAGCGGAAATGGCTACAAAAGACGATGAAGAGATGTTGATGCCTTTCGATGATTCAAAATTCAGTCAACCGGATGAATTTCTTCCCCATTTTCAGGTAATAATTTTTTTGTAAGTTTGTAGTTATAGCGGAAATTTTTTTTTTGATTCTATTTATTTTCAATTAGGGTCTTCCGATTTATTCACGTGATGAAGGGGCCGATTATAGTCGAATGTTTGAAATAAACGGTTATTTTAACGATCGAGAGACAATGGTTGATTGGGTTCGTTTCATGGGAGGAACTATGAATATGGTGTTTGTCACAAGTAGATCATGGAGAAATGGGAGTGAATTCGTGACGTTTCGGTTGACATGCGAATGTTTCGGGTCAACTCGGAAGAAGAAAGATGTTGATCCAGATGTTGAGCCGTCATCCAGGCGAGCACGTAAATCGATAAAATACGGGTGTTCATTTGAGCTTGAAGGCGTACAAAGCAGAATTGATAAATGGACGATGCATGTTAAATGCGGAGTGCACAACCATACACTTCCCGAGAAATTGAAGGGACATAGTTTTACTGGCTGATTGACTCCGAAACAGTTTCGGAAGGTCGGACGTGAACTCGGTGCAGGTATAAAGCCGGGTGATATTTTGAAGTCACTACAGTTGGATGATCCAACCAATGTCACTTCCATGAGACAAATATACAATGTTGGTTTGAAGATCAGGACGCTACAAGCCGAAGGACGAGGCCCACTACAACAAGCATTACACAGTCTACAAAACCATCGTTACTATGTGAATGTGAGAAGATGTCCACAATCTGATGAAATTTTAGATTTTTTCATCATGCATTCAGATTCCAGGCATCTTCTCAGCTTATTTCCTTATGTGATCATAATGGACACGACATACAAGCCGAACGAGTAAGTGTTAACAATAATTTTGTTTTTGAGTGTCTTCATATTACATGAACATTTTTGTTATTTTAGTTTAATTGGACATTAGAGTCTTGATTGTGCCTCAAAATATGTAGGTACAAGATGCCGTTGTTAGAGATCGTTGGAATTACTAGCACGAGGAAGACGTTCGCAATAGCATTTGTCTTCATGTCTAAGGAAAACTCGATTCACTACGAGTGGGCATTAGGGAGACTCCGACATGTGTGCGGAAATCTTACACCGGGAGTTATTTGTGACGGATAGAGAGCTTGGGCTTATTCGTGCACTAGGAGATGTCTTTCCAGATGTGAAGCACATGATTTGCACATTTCATGCCAAGTGCAACATTAACCAAAGAGCTTGGGCAGTGACACGATCCTTGCAAGCACGAGATTAGTTCATAGCAGAATACAATGCCTTGTTTGAATCCCGATCATCGGCGAGTTACGAGAGGCGCTTGGCTGAGATGAAAGTTGCTTGGCTAAGTTACCCGGGATTGATGGAGTATTTGGAGACCATATGGTTGATTCCATACAAGGAGGCAATTATTCGCGAATGGTGTGACTTGTATCTTCATTTTGGCACGAGGACAACAAACGCGTAAGATATCAAACCTACATTTATTAAAAGCTTACAGTAATAATTGTACTGATTCTATAATGATATGTAGGTGTGAGTCCGCACACTCTTTGTTGAAGAGAACATTGCGTTCTAGCGTGCAAGGATTTCAATTGCTTGTGGACAACATCGACTTAATGGTAGTCGATCAAATTGGGAAGATTGAAGCATTCATAGAGACTTCACGCGAGAGAATGTTGTTGGATGTGCGTGTTCCAATATTTGATTTGCTCCGAAACAAAGTAAGCAACGAGTGTTTCGAGTTGTTGCTGGAGATCTTTGAGAAGGCGAAGAAAATTAGGAGCCTCACTACATGTCGCGATTCACATTGGAGGGAAGCCCACGGATTACCTTGTGCACATGAGTTTTTTTTTATTGCTATTAGGGATTGGATGCCGATTCGTTTGGATCAAATTCATCCATACTGGAGGCAAGTACGTTGGGAAAAGTTGAATCCGGTCATAGCAGATGATGTTGTCCACATTGATCCAAACATTGTGTCGCTAAACAACTTCATGGAGCAGAAGAATAACAATTTGTTGACCAAAGATCAGATTGAGCGGATGGCTTCCGCATATGAGGATATGATAAATCCGGGAATGACAAACATGAGGGAACCGCAACAACAAGTGCAAACTAAAGGAAGACCTACGAAATACGGTATTCGTTCAACAAAGAGAGATCCTAGTGGGTTCGAGCATGGTCCAGGGTCATCACGTCCACGACCCTGGGGTCGTCCACCAAAATCAGGCCTTGAAATGGGGATTAAGATTGAGGAGCCCGAACCAAAGGAACAAATTCCGTGCACTCAACCACGTGCCAAGAAAGCTACCTCTCGAGGACCTAAGGTGTATCGCTTCAAGAAGGGTCAGATTGCGGATGTAGTGAGACCATTCATCCTCAAAGCTATAGATGTAAATTCCGATGGACATTGTGGATATAGAGCCCTCGCTGATGTTTCCGGATATACGGAGGAAGATTATTTGACCATAAGAAGGGACATGGCATTGGAGTTATACATGAAGAAGGATCTCCACAAAGTCGTGAGTATCTCATTTATTTTCTTAGTCATTTTTGTGTTATTTCCTTGTGAGTATTTGTTATGTTTGTTCATCTTTCCTCGTTTAATGGCAACAGACGACATACCAATGGAGTATTGATGAAGTCCTTCAATCTATTTATTGGACCGAGGACATAGGTTGCGGACCGGAGAATTGGTTTAAGCAACCAATCATTCCTCTTGTAGCCGCAGCGTATTATCGTTGCGTTGTGGTGGTACTTGGGGGAAGTCCCGGGACTTGTTTACCTATGACTGCAACGATGGAGAATCAAGAGCCACCGACAGAAGTTCGTGCAATAGCACATGTCAACGGCAATCACTATGTAGCTGCAAGTTTGTTTACTTTACAAACTTATTTCCCGTGATATGAATTTCTATTGTTTTAATATTACATGAATCTACTTTTTGCAGGTATGGCTGAAAATGGATGGGATAAACCTTTTGAAGATATTACATGAATCACATGAATTTCTATTGTTTTAATATTACATGAATCACATGTGATTTCCATGACATGTGCAATAGCACATGTCAACGGCAATTTCTATTGTTTTAATATTACCCGATGCACCATTACCGATGTTGTCCCCTTCATGGAAACATCATCATCATGCAAGCGTAAATGGATGGGATAAACCTTTTGAAGATAGGTTAAAGAGGTACAAAGAAGGGTCTCCAGGAACCGTATGTAACGCCCAGAATTTTATTCCGGACTTAGAGCGCCTTGTAGATCTTCCCGTAGGCCCGAGATGCCGAGCGCCGGGATTTATTCCTAAAAATCCCGAGCCGACTCGTCATTTTTCCTTTTTTTTCGCGTTCCGACCCTTCGTTCCGAGTCGAAGTGACAAGGGGTCAATTCCGACCCCTCGTTCCGAGCAAATGTGACAAGATGGCTGCAATCCCCTCTCCCTCTTGGCAGCCTTGTCCCCTCTCTCTCTCTCCTCTCTTCTCTTTCACGTTCTTTTCCTTCACTCTTCCTCTCTTCGCTCACTCTTCTCTTCTTCCATTCTTCTTGAAGATCTTGCATGTATGGACTGTAGAAGAAGAAGTCCAGATCTGGGTGGTAAGCTCTTTCCTTCCTTCTTTCCTTCTTCTCCATGGCTGTCCATTCCTTTCTTCTTCCCTCCTTCATCCATGGTCATGGATGAAGCTTTTGAGAGGTTTTCACTCAAGTCCTTTGCATGCATGTGTTCTTAGCTCGATTAGGTCGTAGAGAGGAGTCTAAGACCATTGATGGGTGTTTGGAGAAGATCCAGCAAGAAAAGGAGAACATTGGAACCAAGGATCTACGATCGAAGACGAAGAAGACGAGCTTATGCAGCGAAACCGCGGGGGCGGCCCAGCACAGCCGTAGGTGTGGCTCATCATGCCGCAGAGGCGGCTCCGGGCTCCAGGACGCCGGACCGCCGCAGGTGCGGCTGACCACAGCCGCTGGGCGGCCCAGATCGCCGCAGGGGCGGCTCCTGCCACCGCAGGGGCGGTGCCTGCTTCACCAGAAGGCCGGAGGGGCGGCGCCAGCCTTCCGCAGGGGCGGCGTCTGCTCCGCCGGGGCGCCAGCTTGACTCCGCGGCTGCGTTTCTTCGACAGTAGGTTCCTCCCCTCACTTCCTTAGCATTGTAATTGTATCATGTTAGTAGCATGCTTAAGATAGATCTAGAGTAGCCTGAATTACCACTTAGTGGTTGTGAACCTAGGAGCCCCTAAGGCTTGATATAGTTGATGGATATGAGCATGTGAGCATGATGGACCTTCTAGGCTAGCTTGTTCCTCCTAGGTTGAGGATTAATATCTTGTGAGGTTATAAACTGTTGTGAGCTGCTTTCATGTGCGGAGAGTGTGGTGAGTGTTCGCTATTTTCACGCCCCTATAAACTTCTATCAAGAATGATAAAAGCTCACATGTTAGTAAAAACACGGTATGTTTTAAATTTATAAACAAGAAATAAACACCCAATTTGTAGCGAACCCACAGTGTATGGGTCAATTACAGTTAGGGTAAGTATTCCAAGGTCGAACTTAGGGACTAAATGTTTGGAATGCAAATGTGATCACAGATAGCGTAAATCAAAATAAAAGAACGAGGTTGGAAAAGAAGCGAAGAAAGATCAAAGGAGTTTTGAAGGGTTTTCTGTAGAGTTCGCAATCAAATAACAGATTTGATCGAAAACCAAGTAAAACAGACAAATAAAAGTATATCAATAAAGAAAATGCGGAATCCAAGGATTCAAGGTCATTGTTTATACGCACGGACTCAGGAAATCTCTCAAAAGATCTATGGTTACAAACTTCAGGGAAGAACGTTTCTAAACTGATAGTCTATTACCGGATAAGTCTCAAGACTATCTAGTTCCAAACCAACTACCTATTATCGGGTAAGTCTCAAGGTAGAGAGGTAGGAAATTCTAAACAAACCAAACTCCGAACTAAGGGAAAGGTAAACCATTACCGGGTAAGTCTTAGGTATTACCCTACTTAGGACAGAATCTAGGCACACTCAACCCAATAGAGGTTTTCACCTCTATTACCTATGGTCGAACACTCAAGTATCTAAGCGGAACATTACCGGGTAGGTCTCAATTCCGGTTTAGGTTACTAGCTAGATGAATTCTAACTAGGTTCAAGAACAAGCCAACCAAAGGATTTCAAAGCTATTCAAACCAAGCAATAAGCACAATTCCATCATAGTCCAGGTAATAACAAATCCCAATTCACCTTGGATCCACAAGAGTTTTAGCCAACAATCGACATTTCAAACGCAACCATCAATCCACTCAATTCAATGGAAGAAACAATCATCAATCCAAGCAATTCAATCAATTCAAGAGAGAATGCATAAACAAGAATCTAAAATAGAGATTAAAGAAGAAACTTAGCTTTATTGATAGAAGATTAGCAAAACGTCAAATTTCCCAATATTCGCGAAATTCCTCTAAGCTCCAACAAGTTCAACAATGGCTAACCATGGTGTAGGGCAAAGGGAGAAGAAAAGGGGAAAAAGCTCTCTCCTAAGGAGCTCGAAATTCGAATGAAACGGGAACCCCCAGAAATCATTTAGGGCTTTCCTTTTATATCCCGCAACGGGCTGCCCTAAAACAAATCCGAAAATTAACGAAATAAATCGGCGAACGGGAATCTCGGTCGGAAATCTCGTTCGGTGACCGAGATTTTTGAAAGTCGGGGCCGAGATTTGCTTCGTGATCCAGCGTTGACGAAATCTCGGTCAAATGTGAAAAATCTCGGCCGAGATGGAACAAATCTCGGCCGAGATCGGGACCGAGATTCTTCGACAGAAACTTCTGATATGGGATCTCGGTCGAGCTGGCTCGGATCTCGGCCGAGATTTCTCGGATCTCGGCCGAGATCATGTGGATCTCGACCGAGATTGCTCCAATCTCGTGCGTTTCGTCTTGGCTCGTCTTTTCCTCCTTTCCCGTGCCTGCGTGATCGCTCCTAAGCGTCCATCCCGAGGCCTGATCCTCAAATGCATCGTTTTAGCTCCGAAACACGCCAAAATACCTACAAAGACACCAAAAGTGTGTGTAGACATCTATACTCGCAAAGTTGCATTAAACAAGTATAAAGAACACAACTTAAGGCTAAAACATGCATGCGGGAAAAGGGACAACTAACTATATGCTCTACTAAACTAGGTCGATAATTCATGTTATCAAAATACTCCATACTTATCTTTGCTTGTCCCCAAGAAAATAATAAATTCAAGGCAAGATAGCATGAATCATCTATGCTAAACAAAAACAAAATTCTTTTTCGTAGTGCTTCTATTCATGATCACTTTCAGAGTGTAGTCACAAGGCTAGAGACATAGTTCGATAAAGGTCAAGTAAGATAGGCAAGATATAGGATAATCACACCTTGCACGGAATCCAAAATTATCATTTAAACTACCAATGTCTAAAATTCAAGAAAAATCCAAGTTTAGGTCATGAAGTCAATTACATGTATGCAAAGATCAATAGGACTTAACAAATAAAGGCCAAGAAACGTGATAAAGGTAGGATGTGTATAGGTAATGTGGTGGAAATCCAGGAAAGAGGACAACACAACATTTTTCTTTTCTTTCTTCTTTTTTTTTTCCCTTTTTCTTTTGTGTGAAGGGCATAGGTGCACAATAGCCGAAACCTTGGTGTTCAGTTTCCTTCACGTACCTTACACCAAAGTGCACATACCAAATCAACTCTAGGTAATGTTTTTAAAACTAATCCGACTTTGGCAAGACACAAACACCCGATTATGTGAATGGTGCCGAGTTACTCATCTTCATAGTCAACAAAACCCATAGAAAGCTTTTGCTTTCAATTCACATATCACAAATCAAACAACTTCTTCACATATTGCACATAATTCACTTTTCACAATTAAGCATACACCTTCAAACTTCACTTTCCTAATTCCCGGATGGGTCATAAGGGGCAAATAAATTCAATGTTTGAGGTGCTGAAAATGGTAAAGAAGAGAAGAAGAAGAATTTGAATTGCCTAAGTCATTTTTGTGCAATGTAAAAGAACTCATCATATAGCTTCAAATTTTCAAGATAAATCCGATTAAACAAGGTAATCCAAATAAATCATATAGATTACAAACAAGGCATTCTAATCCCATAGTTGCCATTAATTCAATTAAAGCTCAAAATAGACATCGATAGCCAAATAAACATACACAATTTCCTCATTAAGGTCATATCAATCCTAGAAGCACAAAAATTTTTGAAATTTTTTGAAATTTTTGGATTTTCATATAAAATGCAGTACAAATAAAAGAAACATGCTAAAAGGTATTGCAAGCATCCTACCCCATACTTAAATCTCACATTGTCCCTAATGTGAATAATAAATATGAAGTAAAAACAATACCAATTTTCTCGCTTAAGCTCCTTCGAGTGCTGCCTTCCCGTATCTTTTTACCACGACACCTAGGTCCTGCAAAGACCCAACAAAGAACGCGCAAAAACGCAAAAGCAAAAAGCAAAAATAAAAAGACGAAAAGACTCTTACCTCGGGTTGCCTCCCGAGAAGCGCTTGGTTTAAGGTCTCTAGCCGGACCTAACTCCTTTAAAGCATCAAGTGAGATGGATAGGTGAAAGTTTTTCCACCGGAAGTTCCGGTGTATACCTCTTCAACCTATGTCCATTCACTTTAAAAAATACCGGAGTTTTCACCCCATACTTCGACAGCTCCGTGGGGGGAAATCTTCTTCACAACATAAGGTCCGTCCATCGTGACCTTAACTTTCCTGGAAAAAAAGTCGGAGCCTAGAATTAAAGAGAAGAACAAGATCACCTTCTTTGAAGTTCTTTGGCAATATGTGCTTGTCATGCCACTTCTTTGTTCTTTCCTTGTAGATCCGTGCATTCTCATATGCATTCATCCGGATCTCCTCCAGCTCGTTGATGTCCAACAACCTCTTTTTCTCCGGCTTCTTTTATATCAAAGTTTAGCCATTTCACGGCCCAATATGCTCTATGCTCCAACTCTACAGGCAAATGACATGATTTCCATAAACAAGTTGATAAGGAGTAGTACCTATGGGAGTCTTGTATGCTGTCCTATAAGCCCAGAGTGCATCATCAAGCTTCATTGCCCAATCTTTCCTTGAGCGAGACACTGTCTTCTCTAGGATCCCTTGATTTCTCTATTCGAAATTTCCACTTGGCCACTAGTTTGGGGATGATATGGGGTTGCAACCTTGTGAGTTACCCCATACTTGGACAAAAGTGACTCAAAGTTTCTGGCTGTGAAATGCTTCCCTCCATCACTAATAATGACACGTGGTGTGCCAAATCTAGGGAAGATAGTTCGGTTGAAAAATTTAATCACAACTTTAGCGTCATTTGTGGGTGAGGCTATAGCTTCAACCCATCTAGATACATAATCAACCGCTAAAAGAATGTAAAAGGTTCCCGCATGAGGATGGGAAAGGTCCCATGAAGTCAACACCCCATACATCAAAAATCTCAACTTCTTGGATGTTGTTCAAAGGCATCTCATTCCTCCTAGATATGTTGCCCGTCCTTTGGCATGAATCACAAGCAGTGACGAATATCTGCACATCTCTGAAAAGATTAGGCCAAAAGAATCCAGATTGCAATACCTTGGCACTAGTCTTGTGAGCACTAGCATGTCCTCCACAGGGCAATGAATGACAATGTCGGATGACACTCTCAATCTCGTCGTCTGGGACGCATCTCCTAAGGATTCCCTCGGGTCCTCTCTTGAATAGTAGTGGTTCATTCCAATAGTAATGTCTCACATCCTTGTAGAATTTCTTCCGTTGGGAATGAGATAAACCTGGAGGAATTTCACCACAAACTAAATAATTAACAATGTCAGCAAACCAAGGTTCCTTTTCACCTGAAATTTGGAGGATATATTTCTCCATCATGTGGAGATGCTCATCCGGAAATGCATCGTCAATAGGGATGTCATCCCCTTCCATAAGTTCTGGAGGTAATCTGCTAAGATGATCAGCTACAGAGTTTCGGACCCCTTCTTATCTCTAATCTCTAGATCAAATTCTTGAAGGAAGAAATCCACCGGATAAGACGTGGCTTTGCATCCTTCTTGGTGAGAAGGTACCGAATCGCAGCATGATCCGTGTACACAATCACCTTAGCTCCTACAAGATAGGAACGAACTTCTCAAATGCGTAGACGACGGCTAGGAGCTCCTTTTCAGTAGTTGCATAATTCAGCTGAGCTCCATCAAGCGTCTTGCTAGCATAGTAAATAGCATGAGTAAGTCCTTCCTTCTTCTGTCCTAGCACCGCTCCCACTGCGAAGTTGCTTGCATCACACATCACCTCGAATGGAAGAGACCAATCGGGAGGTTGCATGATTGGAGCAGTGATGAGAGCTTCCTTCAACCTGTAAAAAGCATCAAGGCATTCCTTCGAGAAAACAAACTGAACATCCTTGATTAGTAGGTTAGTCAAAGGTTTAGCAATTTTAGAGAAATCTTTTATAAATCTCCGGTAAAAACCGGCATGTCCTAGAAAACTTCTTACCCCTTTGACTGATGATGGTGGAGGTAGCTTCTCAATAGTCTCAATCTTGGCCTTATCAACCTCAATTCCACGGTTAGATATCAAGTGACCTAACACAATACCTTCCCTAACCATGAAATGGCATTTCTCCCAATTGAGAACAAGATTACAATCCTCACATCTTTGTAAGACCAAAGACAGGTTAGCCAAACATTCATCAAAAGAGGATCCATAAACAGAAAAATCATCCATAAAGACTTCCATGATGTTTTCAATATATTCAGAAAAAATAGACATCATGCATCTTTGGAAAGTAGCAGGAGCATTACATAAACCGAAAGGCATTCTCCTATAAGCAAAGGTACCCCAAGGACAAGTAAAAGTGGTTTTCTCTTGGTCATCCGGATGGATGGGGATCTGAAAAAACCACTATACCCATCTAGGTAGCAAAAGTAAGAGTGTTGGGCTAGCCTTTCTAACATTTGGTCAATGAAGGGTAAAGGAAAGTGATCTTTCCTAGTAGCATGATTCAACTTCCTATAATCAATGCACATCCTCCATCCTGTCACAGTCCTAGTCGGGATCAACTCATTCTTTTCATTAGTTATGACAGTCATCCCACCTTTCTTAGGTACAACATGTACCGGACTAACCCACTTACTATCCGAGATGGGGAATATAATTCCCGCATCAAGCAACTTAAGGATCTCCTTCTTAACTACCTCTTTCATGTTAGGATTCAATCTCCTTTGAGGTTCTCTAGAAGGCCTATGTCCATCATCTAACAAGATCCTATGCATGCACATAGAAGGATTAATCCCTATGAGGTCATCTATAGTGTAGCCCAAAGCTTTTCTATGCATCTTAAGCTCTTTCAATAACTTCTCGAGTTCAAGTTCATTCAAGCTAGCACTAACAATGACGGGATAAGATGAGTTAGAACCAAGAAAGGCGTACCTTAGGTGTGTCGGAAGAGGCTTCATCTCGACCTTAGGAGGCTCCGGTTCTTCTTCAGAAATCTCGGCCAACTCTTCCTGGTGGAGATGAAGGATCTCGGCCCGAGCCTCGAGATAGGTAAATCTCGGCCGAGATTTTTCGGTCTCGGCCGAGATGCCCTGATCTTCTGAAACTGAAACTTTCTGTTGCCAAATCTCGGCCGAGATTTCTTGGATCTCGGCCGAGATGCCATCTGCTTCTGTCAGTTCTTCGAATCTTGATTCCTCGTTGATGGGGAGAAGACTCAAAGATCGGACTTCTTCAAACAGTTCATCTTTTGGCTCTACTGTCATGATGCTCATGGTCAAAACCTGCTCAAGAGGGTCAGAACATAGAATTGAATTTATAAATCTCCCAATCATCTTCATCATCCTCTAGGATGTTGTACATATCCTCTTCAAACAAGGGTCCCTTAATCAAAGGAGGGAGTTTAAATTCACAACTTCCTCATCAATTCTAAATGTAAGGGTAGCATCCCTACAATCAACTAAACATCCAGAGGTAGCAAGAAAAGGTCTCCCTAAAATGATAGGAACAGGACAGTCAGCAGGAATATCCAAAACAACAAAGTCAATAGGGATAAAGAACTTCTCTAATTGGATTGGAACATCCTCAATGATTCCCACAGGACGTGTGGTGGTTCTGTCTGCCATGCAAAGAGTCATCTTTACTGGCTTTGGTTTCTCCAAGTCCAACCTTCCTGCATAAAACGAGTGGGATAATACTTACACTAGCTCCAAGATCGCAAAGTGCTTTGTACGTTCCATCTCCAACTTTGATTGGGACACAGAAAGATCCGGATCACTCAATTTTGGTGGCATCTTTCACTGTTCCTCTGGATGAGGTCAGTAGATCTCCGGGTCATTCTGACTTCTCCATATTCTCTAGCTTCCTCTTGTTGGAGAGGATTTCCTTCAAGAACTTTCCATAGGCAGGCATCCCTAAAATAGCATCAACAAAAGGGATGTTAATATGCAATTTATTTAAAAGGTCAAGGAACTTACCAAAGTGCTTGTCCAATTGAGCTCTAGCACGGGATTTAGGAAAAGGAAGTGGTGGTTTGTATGGAGGAGGAGGGATGTAGACATTCTCTTTTTCCTTAGGCTCCTCTTCCATTGGTTGCTTTCCTTTATCCAAAACCTTTGGTTGTGGATCATTTGTCTCCAATCCACTTCTTGTAGTGATTGCCATGACTTGCCCCTTTGGATTATTTTCAGTTTTTCAGGAAGTCTTCCTGGATCTCTTTGAGCGTCTTCGGCCTTCTTGAACACTTGAGTTTCCAAAACCTTTTGGGCTTTGGTTACACTAGTGACTGTACTCTCTAGATTTCCATCCTAGCCATCAATTGCTCAAACATTGCTTCAACTCTATCCTTTGGTTGAGCGGGTTCAGCTGGCTTGGACGGCTGGCCTGCATTGCTAGAAGAAGCTTGAGGGTTCAAAGCACCCTCAGGATTAGAATAAGAAAAACCAGGATGATTATGATTAGGCTTGTAGTTATTTCCCTGATTATTCCTATTATAATTGTTGTTATGACCTCTTTGGTTTTGATAACCTCCTTGGTAGTTACCTTTACCCATGTAATTCGCATCCTCTTCCTTGGATGCTACCTGCACTTCGGCTTGCTGAGCTTTCAAGTTAGATGCAATTAATTCTTTCAAAGATTTAAGTTCAACTTGCAAAGCATCTAACCTTGAATCATTAAGAGTGTTTTGGTTTACCTCATAGACTCCGGGTCTAGTCTTTCTCTCTTCAACTTTCCTGTGAGAATACTTTTCAATAGTCTTGGCTTGCTTCGTAATGAATTCCCAAGCTTCATCCACAGTTTTTTTCCATAAAAGTACCTCCAGAAAGTGATTGCAATTTAAATTGAGTATCTTCATCAAGTCCCTTGTAATAAATCTCTAGCAATTCAATCTTAGAGATCCATGATGAGGACATTCCAACGTAAGGTCAATGAACCTCTCCCAAGACTTATACAAACTCTCCTTATCTTTCATCACAAAAGCATTTATCTTCCCTAAGTTCAGTAGTCTTGTAGGGGTGGGAAAAACTTAGTGAGGAATTCAGACACCATCTCCTCCCATGTGTTAATCCGCCCATATGGAATAGTTTGATACCAAGCTAAAGCTTTATCCTTAAGAGAGAAAGAAAAACCTCTTATCTTATGATTGTTACCTTCCATACGAGCTGGACTTACCGCATCCATAAGAGTCTCGTAGTTGTTCATGTGTTGGTGAGGAGATTTTGTCTCTGTCCCACCAAACTGATTCTGGCGAATCATCTGTATCACCTGCGGTCGCAGCTCATGCTCATGATTTTGGGGATCTCCAAAGTTAACTCCAGGACGGTTAACTCTTTGGGTAGGATCCATCCACTCTTTGGGTATGATCCATCCTCTGTCCAAGTGTTTGTGGAACTTCCACAAAAGGCTGGTGAATGACAGGTCTGAGAGGAGCGGGAGGTGGAGCTTGTGGAGGAGCTTCAACTCGAGGAGGAATTAGAGCTAATTGTTGTGCTGGAATTACTTGCTGCACTGGAGCTGGAGCTGCAGTTGGCCTCTGGTTCATGGCTCTGGCTATCTCTTCCATTTGAGCTCTCATTGCAGTCATTTCCCTTTCTGTAGTTTGCTCTCTTTCTCTAGCAATCCGTCTCTCAGCTTCTAGTTGCTCTAAAGCATCTCTGAGTTCAGCTTCATAATCTCTGATTTCAACCATTTTAGAAGCTTTCCGGACTCTTAGTCTCTCTCGCAGTGTCCTTTTAGGTTCGGGATCGTACGAAACTAGTTCTTTCAAACCCCGAGTTCTTTGCATACACTGTGAAGGATACCTGAAGTCCTGAAAATTCCAAAAACAAAACCAGAAACGAGATCAAAAGTAAAAGAAAGACTTACACTAAAATAAATCACAAAACAAAACAAATGACTTAGTCCCCGGCAACGGCGCCAAAAACTTTGTTCGCTATTTTCACGCCCCTATAAACTTTTATCAAGAATGATAAAAGCTCACAGGTTAGTAAAAACACGGTATGTTTTAAATTTATAAACAAGAAATAAACACCCAATCTGTAGCGAACCCACAGTGTATGGGTCAATTACAGTTAGGGTAAGTATTCCAAGGTCGAACTCAAGGACTAAATGTTTGGAATGCAGATGTGATCACAGATAGCATAAATCAAAATAAAAGAACGAGGTTAGAAAAGAAGGGAAGAAAGATCAAAGGAGTTTTGAAGGGTTTTCTGTAAAGTTCGCAATCAAATAACAGATTTGATCGAAAACCAAGTAAAACAGACAAACGAAAGTATATCAATAAAGAAAATGCGGATTCCAAGGATTCAAGGTCATCGTTTATACGCACGGGCTCAGGAAATCTCTCAAAATATCTATGGTTACAAACTTCAGGGAAGAACGTTTCTAAACTGATAGTCTATCACCGGGTAAGTCTCAAGACTATCTAGTTCCAAACCAACTACCTATTACCAGGTAAGTCTCAAGGTAAAGAGGTACGGAATTCTAAACAAACCAAATTCCGAACTAAGGGAAAGGTAAACCATTACCGGGTAAGTCTCAGGTATTACCCTACTTAGGACAGAATCTAGGCACACTCAACCCAGTAGAGGTTTTCACCTCTATTACCTATGGTCGAACACTCAAGTATCTAAGCGGAACATTACCGGGTAGGTCTCAATTCCGGTTTAGGTTACTAGCTAGATGAATTCTAACTAGGTTTAAGAACAAGCCAACCATAGGATTTCAAAGCTACTCAAACCAAGCAATAAGCACAATTCCATCATAGTCCGGGTAATAACGAATCCCAATTCACCTTGGATCCACAAGAGTTTTAGCCAACAATCGACATTTCAAACGCAATCATCAATCCACTCAATTCAATGGAAGAAACAATCATCAATCCAAACAATTCAATGGAAGAAGCAATTATCAATCCAATCAATTCAACCAATTCAAGAGAGAATGCATAAACAAGAATCTAAAATAGAGATTAAAGAAGAAACTCAGCTTTATTGATAGAGGATTAGCAAAACGTCAAATTCCCCAATATTCGCGAAGTTTCTCCAAGCTCCAACAAGTTCAACAATGGCCAACAATGGTGTAGGGCAAAGGGAGAAGAAAAGGGGAAAAAGCTCTCTCCAAAGGAGCTCGAAATTTTGAATGAAACGGGAACCCCGTTTCATTGTTGGCCATTGTTGAACTTGTTCGAGCTTCGATCCTTGTGATGGCTTCCGCCATTTGTCCAACCTGTTTCTCAAGATTCTTGATGCTAGATTCTGTGGTTTGGACATGAGTAGCAAAGTGTTTAGTCAAAATATGTAACATATCATCAGTGGATTGGGACTTACCTTGGCGAGGTTGCTGTTGTTGTTGGTTTTGTTGGTCCCTCCACCGATAGTTTTGTTGATCACGCCAACCCGGCATGTAATTTTGAGCATATGGGTTGTCCCGTTGTCGTTGCTGCTGTTGTCCATACCCAATAGCATTCACCTCGGCTGCTTCATCTTGAACTTGTGGGCACAAGTCCGTGGGATGGAAGGGATCGGCACATACTCCACAAGCCTTGAGTTGTTGTGGAGTTCCCATCAAGGTGAGCCTCTTCACCATTTCTTTTAGCTCGGCAATCTCCGTGGATATCTCAGGTTGGCCGGGGTGTATAGCATGTACCCCTTTTTTGGTAGAAGTCCTACCAAAGTTTCTTGTTCCCTCCGCCAATTCCTGAATTTTGTCCAAAGCTAGCTCGGGGGTGGAGTTTAGAATGTTTCCTCCACAAGCGGCGTCCACGATCCTCCTCTCATTGTCTAGTAAGCCATTGTACAAGTACAAGACTAGATCTTGGGTAGAATACCCATGGAAAGGACAGCTGGATCTCAATCTCGCGAAGCGTTCGAAGTACTCATAAAGAGTTTCGTCCGCCTCTTGCTCGATGTTGCTTATCGCCTTCTTCAAGCTATTGGCCTTCTTTGCGGGGAAGTACTTCTCCAAAAAGGCCTTGTGGAGGTTGTCCCATGAATCGATACTACCGGATGGAAGGTGATAGTACCAATCCTCCGCCGCATCCTTGAGGGTAAAGCCGAAAGCACGCATCTTGATTTGCTCTTCGGTCACGTTTGCCGGCTTCATGCTCATGCAAACGGTGTGGAATTTGCCAAGATGCTTTATTGGGTCTTCCCCACTTAGTCCATGGAAGGATGGGAGTAAGTGGATCAAGCCCGGCTTGAGCTCGAAGTTGACCCCTTCTCAAATTGCCGGTATGGTTACCGCAAGAGGGTGTTGAGTCAAATCTGGCTGCGTGAGTTGTCGGAGTGTTCGGTTCGCCATTTCTTCTTCGTTCCGACGTTGCCTTCTTTGCCGATTGTAGGTTCTCTCGATTTCTGGATCAAAAGAGGCAAATTCAAAGTTAGTAGCACGGGTTTGAACCATAAAAATGGTCCAAACCAAAAATCAATAATCAAAAGTACAATAAAAACTTAAATAAAACTCCCCGGCAACGGCGCCAAATTTGACAAGGCTTATTTCCTAAGGTCGTTATTATAAGCTTATCAAGTTAAATCCGAACTTAATACTAACCAATGTATAGTGATTAAGTAAGGGTCGAACCCAAGGGAGTTGAACAAGTTTCTATTCAATTTTAGTTATTGATTTGGTAACAAGGGGGGGGGGGGGGGAATTTGGATTGTTTAAAACAAGACAAAGACAATTATAATGTTGGTGAAAACAAGATTGATTTAAGAACTACACTAGGTAGGATCTTAGCATACATATAAATTGGTTGGTTCTTTTTAGAAGTATTCAATATTTGTTCTCATCTTGATCGTATTTATGCATTAAGCCAACCGGCATTAACACAACTTAACTAGTTTATTAATCCGTAAACCTACAAGATTAAACCACTAATTAGCATTCTACCAAAGATAAAGAGATACATAAAAGATAAACAACCCGTTAATCTTATTATGTAGTTAAATTCCTTTCCCTTAAATAATCACAACCAGCTTTTACCTAAGGGTTTGCTACTAGATTAAGGACCCGAACCCGGAATCAATTAATCCTAGCCTTTTGCATGCAATTATACAACTTAGGTGATCAAACTAAGTAGAAAATAAACATGCAAACTAAGTTAAATACAAGGAATATAACACAAAATATATTGAATAAAACTTCTATTTAAAAAGAACTTACAACCACTTTATAATGCAGCTTCAATCCACCCAATGTAGCCAAGGGAGTTTAGAAACTCATTACAAAGAACACTATGAATATAGAGGTTTTTGTGTGGAAAATGATATGAAAATAACCTAAGCCAAGGGCTCTATTTATACTACAAAATGCATTAAAAAGGAGTAAAGAGGCTGTGCTAACAGCCACCATTAAGGGTGAATTAAAGTGGTTGCAAACAGCCACAATAATGTCCTTAAAGTCGTCGAAAATAGCCGAGTAAAAGCCTCTGACGCTAACCCGCACCCGCGGCCAAGGGCGCCGCGGGGGCGGTTTAGGCAAAAACGTTCCAACTTCTTCTTGGCCGCGGGGGCGGCTCGTCATACCCGCGGGGGCGGGTCCTTGAATGCTCTTGAAACGTCTGACTCTTTAACTTCGTAACGCTTCTGGTGATAATCCGCAGGGGCGGCCCAGAGTCACCGCGGGGGCGGTGACACTGGATCTTCGGCTTCACAAGGCCGCTGGCATGGCCGCAGGCAAGGGCGCTGGGGCGCCGTCTTCGCTTCGTCAGGCTGGGTCACCGCAGGGGCGGACAGGGTTGGCCGCGGGGGCGGTGACATGTCTCTTCATGGCCGCGGGCGAAGACGCTGGCTGCGGCTCTCGGTGGTGGTCTTCATGGTTGTCACCGCAGGGGCGGACTGGAGAGTCCGCGGGGGCGGTGACAGGCTTGTCTTGGCCGCGGGCGTTGACGCAGGCAGCGGCACTCATTTGTGTTGTCACCGCGGGGGCGGTGACTGGTTGTCTTCGGTCGCTGGTGAAGCCGCTGGCTGCGGCGCTGGAAATGAGTGTCACCGCGGGGGCGGTGACACTCATAGAAAGTGCATAGTTAGTTTTTCTATAAAATTTTGCCTACACACTTTGTTTCCTTGATAAAAAACCTACACACTTACCAAATTCACCCAAGTTTTATTATAATAGAAGTTTCAACAAAATAAATAGTTGTGATATATCGTCAAAAAAATTATCTTCTAAAAATCTCGGTAAGAGTGAATTTCAGAAAGTAAATAAAAATATTTTTGATATTTCGTAAATTTTAATAAAAGTCAATCAAGTCAACTTCTCTTGTAAGTTTATCTCGTATCGTATATCAAAAGTTTAGGGGTGAATTAAATAACTAGGTAGATTTTTTTAGTAGGGAAAATAAGTGTGTAGGCTAAATTATAGGAAAGCACTAACTATCCACTTTCTATTTAGAAGAAATCCTTACTTTAAATAGTAATACTCAATCTTTAATATCCAACCTTCGTCGTGTACCCAACTTAGGTTACCAAAAATTAGTTACCCAATTTTAATACCCAACGTTCTATATTCAACTTCACTTTGGTTACCCAACTTCGTTGTTACCCGATTTTAATATCCAACATACTACATCGGTTAACTTCTTTGTTACCCGGATTTAATACCCAACGTTGTACATCCAAATTCACTTATGTTACCCAACTTCGTTGTTACCCGATTTTAATATCCAACGTTCTACATCCAAATTCACTTATGTTAGCCAACTTCGTTGTTACCCGATTTTAATACCCAACATTCTACATCCAAATTCACTTATGTTAGCAAACTTCGTTGTTACCCGATTTTAATATCAACGTTCTATATCTAAATTCACTTATGTTACCCAACTTCGCTGTTACCCGATTTTAATACCCAACGTTACATCAACTTCACTTCGGTTACCCAGCTTCGTTGTTACCCAATATTAGTTACCCGATTTTAATACCCAACGTTACTTACTCGATTTTACTCACCCAATATTAGTTACCCGGTTTTACATACCAATGTTATTGGTATTCACCCGATTTAACCTGTAAAACATTGGTATTCACCCGATTTAACCTGATTTTACGTACTCAATTTACTCAATATTAGTGGTCACGTTCACGCTCCTGGACAACGAAGAATATAACAATAAGCATTACGAATGCTGGTAAACACAAGGATTCACAGTCATAAAAAATTTAGGAACTCCGTTAAAATGAATACATTACATATTTGACTAGGAGGCTAAGCGTATCATCTTAAGAAGAATAATGTATTGGCATAAGTAACAAATCATGCATTGCATCTTCACTGCAAGTCACGGCTCTATGAGACCCAATCGAAGCCACAAACAAAAAGAAGACCACAATCAAAGAGGTGGAACCATCACCCACTTGCATATTACTACTTAATAATATCAAGGTCAGAGAAAACCATCCAAATAAATAAAATTCGCTTTCTCCAAAACTTCAACAAGTTCTTTTTATCAACAGATTTATGAAGTACTTTTCTCCCTCTCCGTGCTCATAGTTTTTCAATCAAAAACAGTTGGTAAATATGCTACCAAACACAACCCAAGAATAAACATGCAAAGCAGAAGACCACAATCAAAGAGGTGGAACTCACAAACTAATTCATTTTACACTGCCAATTGAATAAAGGAAAGATTGTCTTTTTCCATTTTTCCAGATGCATTTTCGACATAGATTGCGACTCACCTGGAGATTGCAAGTCTTCAAACAACACATCATCATCACATACTACTAAGACTCTTCAGCTTACTTCTCTGAAGCTCATCATCAATAGATTTAAGTTATAGAATCACACACAATCACCACATTAACTCTGCTTCATCATCGTCTTTATAGACGGAACGTGAAGCTAGCCAAGTGTCTGGTGGAGGAATGCAACCATGTATGGGTAAGGCTTACATGAAGTCTTCCTCGAGCTCTTGCAGCGATTTGTTTTCAGAAGCAATATGTTTGTTTGAAGTCATTTTATCAGATACCATCAAATTCTTGTAGCTCCTCATTTCAGCCTGCCGCTCCTTTTCAAGTCTATCCAGAAGAATGCCTGACCAATCCGAACAAGCTCCAAGAGCCAAACAATCTCAGTATCAGTAGATTAGTAAAGAATACGAATTAAATCATATTTCTGAGAACCATCATATATCCTATAATCAAACAAAGCAAGAAACCATGCGGACTGCTTATTTTTCAAAGGCAGAGGAAAAACTGCATTTACTTAAATAATTCTACAAATCCGAACTAAGATCAGTCATCTTCCATACACTGAAAGAATTCAAAACAGCATACTTTTAGATACACAACCCACAATCAATTTCCAAACTATAATTAAACTAATGTTTCAAAAATGCAGATTCATTGACATATTTTACTATATAGCATGCTTAATCATCATAACTATTGTTGAAACAAGTGATACTTGCTTCACGTATAATTATCGTGACCAGAAACAGTATTCAATTTGTTTATAAACAAATTTTGAGGTACTATCCTAACAACGTAATTCAAAACGTATTCTAATACTAGGGAAAACAAAGGAAATTTGAAACACTTATGACCAAATTGGTAATTGCAGAGTTAAATGTCATTGTATTACAAAAAACATGAGCAAATGTGACAAAGTTACAAACAATAAATGGAAATGTAACTGGTTGGCATCTCCTTTTCCATGGTTTTTCTCACGGCCAAAGATGCAGCAATCCTTCAAAACTTAATATCAGTCTCAAGTAAATCACAATGAGCTCAGATTTTGAGCATAGGATTTGTAATTAATTGATACTAATAAGAAGAAGATGATATCCTTTTACTTGAGTTTCCAAATCCATGTAATCATCAAAGAAAAAACCTATATTTTGATTGATTGCTCAACCCTGACAATCTAACCTAATTTTACCTGCATATCAAGGAAAGGGGTACATACTATTAGGGCTAATAATCAATTCATGCAAAATCAAGATTATATGTATATATTTTCACATATTGACTACCTAGCAAAAACTGTTTTTCGGGTGCTTGAACGTCATCAACTACCATTCTGATGGGTCTTAAGATGGCCTTCCGAACGTCCGCTTGCTGCCAATATGAGACCTGAAAGGTAGCTTATGTGAATGACACAACAACTGATGAAATTTTGAATGTAATTGTGTGAGAAGAATCACCTAAGAAAGGAGCTGAAGGTTTCCCAGGTCGTGACTTGTACTCGGGATGGAACTGAACTCCAACATAGTACGGATGACCGGGTAGTTCTAAAATCTGCAAGTGTGTTAGCATTTTTAGAACCTAAGGGTCTGTTTGGATGACAACTATATTTTCAGGATAATTCTGTAATGAACACAAACCTCCATTCTTTTGACACTCTCATCTCTCCCCACAAATTTGAGTCCAGCTTCTTCGAGTGCACCAATCACCTCCAGATTCACCTGACAATATTTACTACAAAGCTAAGATCACCGGCTCATACCGACTTAGATTGGATCTAGGTTTGGTCTTGGTCTTGATTTATGAAATTTGACTGTGTTGGACATATTGGTAAGAAAATAAATGCAAACCTCATATCTGTGACGGTGACGCTCATCAACATGCTCTGAGTTATGGTATCTAGCATAACAAAGATAAATGTCTCAGAAACTGGATTATCAGCATCTTACATTTATCAACATCATCATCACTGATTTCATGGTTGCTATCATCCTTTTTTATCATCTTGTACTCAGTCAGATCTTTCAAAGCAGATCACTAGGAGAAGAAAGACATAGATACTCATAAATAATGAAACTTGAGAAAATTATGTCTCAGTTCATGACAAATCCATTAATTGTCATGAGAAAAGAGTTTTGTAAGTTAAGAGAGATAAATCCCATTTTCATCTAACCATATATACAGAAGGATTGAGCATCAAATTAGCTGTACAGACTTTTTCTACTTTGACCAGTGTCCATATACTCAAGTGGTTGCCTCTTAGCATTTGAATCAAATTGTGATTCAATATAAATTTGAAGAGATATGCCATAGATTGTACTGGACTGCTCCATTGTAGGATCGTCTAGTTTAAGAACTTCAGCTTCTTCAAGTTGTGATTCAATCTCTTCACTAAGAAGTTCAGCTTCTTCAAGTTCAGCTTCCAAATCAGTGGTAGAGTTCCTTGCAATGATAACTCTCAATGATCATTGTAATAATCCAAACTGATAACTCTCAATGATCATTCTCAAATACAAGGGTGTCTGAGGGGCATCTTGACAAATCACCTTTACTAAAACAATAGATGAATTCAGGTTTAAGATTATCAAAGATTGTTCATGTATTACAAGGAGACAAACATGACATTATCCTCTTAGATGGGAGAAGAGGTGACTCTGGATCAAAGGGCATGGTAAAGTATCTCTCCCAGAAAGATGCAAAGGTATTAAAGGGATGGCCGTGTTGGTCATTAACATCCCATGGTTCAAACAGCAAATCTGAATTGAAGAACATCACTGATATACCATGTCCAATTAAAATCTCCTTGCACGGTGATCTCTAACAAGTGAAATGGGATATGTGAAGTTTAGGTAACAAAAACTTGATCAAAATTGGAGAGTTGAAATTCAACAAAAGCATAAACAACTACTACGTCTAAATATGTCCAGTCATCTAATGACTTCCAATCAATGCAATCAAGCATTAATCCTTCAAAAGGAGGTTTACAGGAATAATTATCAGAAACAATAAGAAAAAGATGCAACCAAACAGCGCAAAAAAACAAAGTATAAAAAAGGAACAATTAACGATAAGGAAGAAAAAAACAAAGATCAGACCGTATAAATCAATCTACCAAACCCTAACCTGAAGAGATGAAGAAGATCCATAAATTTTCTCTGATTCTGGAAGAGAAATTGAAGAGTTCATCACACCCTAACCTGAAGAGATGAAGAAGAGAGACGAAGACGCTAGTGATGGCGACGAAGAAGAACGGTGAAGAGAGGAAGCAATCGAAGACCCAAAAATCGGGCGATGAAGAAAGGCGACGAGCGAGAAGAATGGGACGGGAATCGCCGATGTCCAGAGAAGCACAGAAGGAGAGCCGAAGAAGGGGTGAGAAATTAAATACGGGATTTATACCAACACGGTTTGTAGCATGAATAAAATCAGCCTACACAGTACCCACGTAAAAACAGCGCACTAATACCTCAATTATCTCAAAGTTTAACAATCCGTTGAAAAGATTAAGTAAAACTAAAAAAAAAGTTTTGATGTATCGGAAGTTTCAATAAAAATCGATCAAGTCATCTTCCGTTGTAAGTTTATCTCGTATACGAGAAGTTTAACAATTAGCTGAAATGATTTCACGTAAAAAAAAAAAAATTAAAAAGCCGAGAGAAGTGTACATTAAAAGTAGTTACCGTATTCAACTTCGTCCACCCATAAATCCTTCGTATTTAACCGTTTTTAAATCCGTTTGTAGCATTGAGTTCCTTATCTTGTTCTCTTTATAACAATACCAATTTATTTTCCGCATGATAACATTTGGGTTAAACCTCCACTTCGATCGTTAACGGAACGCCGACGGACTACCACGAGCCACTGAAAGCGATGTTTGGTGTCTTGCTTTTACTCTTTGCATCGTGTGGAGCCCATTATTTCTTCTTGATCGTCAATCGGATTAGTAACACATAATATATGAATTTCTTCGTTTTTTTCGTATTGCAATTTTGACCAAATTGACTTTAAGTTTGTCAAAATGGTTAAATGAAAGTTCTATTATCATCATATAATTATTCAGGTGATCACTAATTATTTGTTTGGTGAAATTTGATAGCAAGTTGGTTCGAAAATGTCTTCGGGCAAAATGTTACATTCATGATATTTAATTAATTAATATAGTTAAATAACGAGTAGTGTTGTAGATCTAATAAAATTTTATGGGAAGAATTTAACTGATTTGGAAGTCAATAGTTAATGATAGGAACACTACTAGGATGTTGCTAGTGTGAAGTTTATGTTATACGCTCGCTTGAAAACGGATATATACGCTCGCAAGAAAGCGACATTGTAAGTTTGTTTTGATCTAGGTTAAATGTTATTAGTATGAAGTTTATGTTATTTTTGTTACGTGGTTGCATACATGAAATGATTTTGGTATTGTTTGTCAATTAAATAGGTTGAATGTTTTTATAATTTTGTCGTGCTTCTTGTTGCAAGGTCTTAAACGTGAATTTGTTGTTAGACTAACTAATGGGACTCATTGTGTGGTCCATATTCCAGTGACGTCTTGGGTTATTAAAAACCCGGTCGTTACATTTAACTTCCTCCCTATTAATACGGTTATTGAACCATTAGTTTTCTTATCTAGTTTTCATTCAAGAATTTCTCTAGCGCTACTATGACATACATCACAATCGACCCCTAGATTAGACCGATCGACACTATTCAAATTGATTAATAAAGGAGAAATTTTATAAGTTATGTCTTGCTAATTTCCTTTGTTATAGGATTTCGAGTGTCGGACTTTGCATGGTTTATCTATGACGGTGAAGCTTGTACCAAAAAGGTGACCACTTATCAGAATTGCCTCTCAAAATATTCTTAGAAGAATTTTACCAAATAAGTGGTTTACGTTTTAAACCATCCTTGTTTTGCGAACATGCAAAAATATGGAGTTTAGGCGATAGTGTACGAAGTTAATAGGAAAATTAGACACAGATCCACTTTGACAACGGAGGAAGGAAGCATCAATTTGGCTACTGGAGACGAAGGTGAAAACAGAGAGAAGGTGCTTGCTTTTCAATCTGTAAACACATGTGTCTTTGACGACGAGTCTGTTCAAATATGTGTTTTTCGGTCGTGTAGACCCACTGTGAAATTAAGTATGTGTTTCTTGTTTGTGAAGGCACATTTAGCATGTCAAGAGGAGATGCTTACAATTATTATTAAGATTTTATTTTTAAATTATTAACAAAATAAGGAAGATCCGTTCAATGTTGCCAAGATCCTACCCATTTTTATCCGTTCAATGTTGCCAAGAGGAGATGCAAAAATATGGAGTTTAGGCGATAGTGCACGAAGTTGATATGATATAATTCTACGGCTAAAAATACCAAATCTACTATCTATATACTAAATACTCAATTAGTTCGTGAACTTACACGTGGCACAGTCTGATGAATCCACGTCATTAAATTTACACGTGGCACAGTCTGGTGAATCCACGTCATTAAATTTACACGTGTCAATTTTTTGTTAATTCAGGTCTCACCATGTTAAAACAAATTATTTTTAATATTTAATTTATGAATTTAATTTAAATATTTTACTAACTAATTATTTTATTATTCCCTCATATTATTTATTGACTTTTAATTATTTGTAATTTAAAAATCGAAATAGTTAAGATTTGCAATCTCCATCTTAATATTTTGTCAATATAGTTTTTAAAATTTCAATTGAAATTTTTACTTTATAAAACTTATAAACTTTATTTTAAATTTACTCTTATTTTGTTTACATATTTTTTCAACTAAACATTGATTTTTGTATAACTTATAAACTTTATTTTTATTTAAAAATTTAAAGATCTTAATATTTTTTTTATTTATAATTTTAAATTTTAAATTAAATTTTCCAAAAATTATGATCATTTTTTCTAAAATCAGTTTTATAAACGAATAACAAAACTATTTCTTTAATTTTTTAAAATAAAGAAAATTTAAGAATTAAAAAAGGTAATACAATGTACCGTTGAGTACAAACAAAACCAAACTGTACATCAAAATAACTCATATCCCCGATACCGCCCCAGTGTACGGAGCCCTCAGCGGATCACCCACTCTGGATCACTCTGCAGCTCTCCTATCCTGCGAAGTGTCTACAACACGGCATGAAACCGTTAGCTAACCATACACAAATATAGGAATATGCTAGAGTACAAACACACATCAGAAATCTTAACACATCATCATGCTTTCATACATTTACCCGGTTCATTATCATTATAAAGTCCAGCAATCAACTCGTATATAATATCCATATAAACATAAGTGACACGAGGAATATAACCCTCGCCTCTGGGTACTATAACCAGCTGGAATGGTGCCTGGAACACCTCCCCGTGTACCCTAAGGGAATGGAGAATGCCTGAACCGTTTACCAGGTCTGGCCTGACCATAGAGAACCCCCAACTCCCAGCGGGATGAATGGAAAAGTTGTCACATCCCTACAGTGGGCAATCAATACATCATAGGTCGGTGACCATCATAACACATGCTATAAGCATATAACACACACCACTCATGCACAACATCCTATAAAGGAATGACAGCTAAGTAAGTCCCACGGACTTACCTCAACCTCGTAGTCGTCTCACTGGATCAACCTCAACTCAGTCCACTCCAAATTTGAGGATAACACGGCCTATACAAGGCATACATAAATATCAAACTCCTATCACACAAAGGGTCACACCTAGACCCAAGGGATCCATAAGGGATCATATCCAACTCGTAAACCTCAAAGCCCTAACCGGCAATTCCATATCATACTCGTCAACATCCGAATCCTAGCATGGTACTAAGTTCCTCATACTAGAAAGGAAAGGAACTACCTAACTATAGGTAGTCCCGGGACAAGACGCACCTGCGTGAACTAAGGGCGCAGGGGCGGAGGAGATCACCGGCAGGCGCGGAAGGTGAAATCCGCAGGGGCGGTGACAAGGAACACTGGCAAGCGCAGGCACGCCGCTGGCACGACGCAGGCGCTGTGACACGGTAGCCGCGGGGGCGGTGACTCTCGGCCGCGGGGCGGCGACAACGCAGAATGCAGTCTCGTGGCTTCTCTTTAGCTCTTCCCGTGATCAAACACTTCCACTCTCTTCCAGATTCATACACAAACATAAACATACACATATCAACATCACCCTATGTTCAATACATCTATTCCTAAGGTAAGGAAGGAAGAGCAAGGAAGAAGGAAGAATGAAGAAGCAAGGAGGAAGAAGCTTACCACTGCTGAAGGTCTAGGCAGGCAAATGCATAAGCACACTCAGTTGGCTTCACAAGCTCAGCAACCACAACCTCACACAACTCTACCGACTCAAACCAAACTCTTCCAAACCAAGACAAGATCAAGAGGGAACAAGGGAGAACCAAGAAGGACGTGAAATGGATTAGAAAAGTGAGGAAACCCTTGCTCAGCAAGGTGAAACGAAGAAGGTAAAGAAGGGTAAAGCATAGGCAAAGAGTCAACAAAAACGGCTGCAGCCGTAGGAAACCGTAGGGGCGGGTTTCCTGGCCGCAGGGGCGGAACAACAGGGGAGCCGCAGGGGCGGCCTCACAGACCCGCGGGGGCGGCTAAGGCCAAAACTAGCTCCCAAAACTAAGGCTCTTACAATCCTCCTGCCATCCACCTCTTGTTTCGGCCTACCGGCCACCACGCCCGGTCCACGAATGGTACTTGTGAAGGATAACCTCCCATCCACAAACTTAATTTAAGCTTTATAGCATCCATGGCTTTTTCGACTAAACTCTGCTTCCGTCAACTTCAGTCCTTCCCTCCGACCACCAGATCTATTTTTAATTTGTTTTTTCAACACCAGATCCGCCCATCTCGAATCTAGATTTGTTTTTGTTTCCCCTGCTTCCATTGATGGTGTTGACGGAGGATATCCGAGATCAACTTCCACAACCATGGGTTTTGTTTTTTGAATACTCCTATATCTGCGATTGTTCCTTTTGAGAACTAATATCCAATTGAATACTTGGGAATGATAACCCCTGCTTCCTTTGGCCTCCTTGGTCTTCACTTTCTCGATTTCCTTAAACAGCAGCACCAAAAATTGGAAAAAAAAAATTTCAAAACCCTCGTTATATTTAAAAGGAATAAAAAATCCTCATTCTCTCTTAACAAATTAAAAGATAAAAAAATGTTTAAAACATTAAACAGAATATAATTAAAAAACAATCAATATCCCTTTAAAAAAAAGTTGAAAGTCGGGGCTTTCTTTTGATTTTTGACAAGATTGAAACTAATGTCCCTTTTTCTTTTAAACCAAATTTTCCAACCTCAAAAAAATTTAAAAAAATTGGACCTTTTTTAATGAAGTTATATAAAAAAAAAACAATACACAAATTATTCTCAATTTCATCATCAAACTATTGGGCCTTTGACCCAATATTCAAAACTCATGTGTATCTTATGCGATACCCGCATTTCCTTCTATTGATCTCCTTTATTCACCACCTTTCAAAGTCATACACTTTTATATGGCATGACACCCGCATTCTACAATGTCGTCTTCTTAGTTTGACGTTGTTGTTTTGATGGCGTTTCGAGCTGTTTGTCGAGGAGGGGGCGTGAATTTGTGATCGACTCCTGACGGCTCTGGTGCGCGTCCAAATCTGAGGTGTCCACAGTTGTTCCCCAGGCTTCTTACATGTGTACTTCCTTCAAAGACAGACTTTTTGCTTGCCGCTTCCTACTGACTACATCATCATCCTACTTTTCCTTGAAGACGTCCTCTGCTTTCGGGTTTTTATGTTGTTTTTTGCGTATTTTTTTTTCTTTTATTGTGACTCCTTATGACGGTTAGTCTGTCTGTCGATCTTTTTCGGCCTTTCAATACACTAGACGGCGTGTCGTCTTGTGTTTTCGAAGCGCTTTCCTTTATCGAAAAAAAAAACAAAAAAACAATGTATTTAGCGAGGAAAAAAAATTTGTTCACGAATATTTCTTTATAAAAATACTTGATTGTTCAATTTTTTTTTAATACGCATAATGTCCATATAGGTCTGTTTAAAATAGCAGTATTTTAGCCGTAATAAAATTATATAATTAGTCGACGTGGAGCTGTAAAATCTCCCAGAAAATGCAAAAGTTGTAGATAATTACCTGACAGTACGCTGTCAAACTTAGCTGCCAACAGATCTTTCCAGATTCAAATAGAGCCTTCTAGATTCCCGGCTTCCCTCAAATAGTCAAATTCCCCCTCCATTTCTCTCCATCCCTCAATCTCCCTCTACAATGTCAAACTCCGACCAAGTCCCCGCCGCCTCTCAACCATACTTCTGCTACCAATGCGACCGAGTCGTAGACCTAACTCCGTCCCCCAACTCCGACCTCCACTGCCCCCTCTGCAATGGCGAGTTTCTTGAAGAGTACAATCAAGATCCTATCCCCGTTCCCATGCCTTTTCCTTCAATCCTCATCCCCAGCTTCTCAGCCTTATCTATTGGAGGCGACAGCGCCTTTCGTGCTCCACTCGTCTTCTCCTCCACCGCAATCGACCTCGGAAATCCAAGACTCTTTTCTGCACCTATTCACCAAGAAACGCAGGTTTTCAGTCCGTTCTTGTTTCTTCAGAATCACTTGCAAAACCTCAGAGATGGCGGTGCTGATGTACAATTCGTGGTCGAGAACCACCCTTCACATCCCGCGTTTCGCTTGCCTCCGAATATCGGCGACTATTTTCTTGGCCCCGGGCTTGAGCAGTTGATCCAGCAGTTAGCGGAGAATGATCCGAATCGATACGGTACTCCGCCGGCCTCCAAGCAGGCGGTTGAGGGGTTACCGAGTGTGGAGGTTACGGAGGAATTAATCAAATCAGATTCTGTTCAATGTGCTGTTTGTATGAGTGATTTTGAATTGGGATCGGAGGCTAAGAGGATGCCTTGTAAACACATGTTTCATTCCGATTGTATACTTCCCTGGTTGGAATTGCATAATTCCTGTCCTGTATGTCGGTTTGAATTGCCTACTGATGATCCTGATTATGAGAGTAGAAAGGGAAATTCAAGCCCTAATCCAGGGGGAGATGGAGAGGGTCACGAGTCATCTGGAGGAACCTCCGAAAGGTCTTCTCCAACTGCGGAGAGGAGGTTCAGGATATCATTGCCATGGCCATTCAGTTTCATCTCTTCTGGTGGTGGTAACAGTGATCCAAGTTCAGGGGATCAACAAGGTTCTGAACATGGACATGGACAAGAACAGGAAGAGGAACGGTGAGGACAAAGTTGGAGTTGAATATCACATGTATACAACATTTTATCTATGCAATTGAAAGAATATCCATCTGATTATGTGTTTATTTGCAAGTTGCAACTGAAGATATGATTCTTATTGGGTTCAAATTATTTTAAATATGTAAATCAGCTTCATGCCCTGATTGCTGCTCTTTAATCTGGTTTTGGTGTACAAAACATTATTTCCATTTGCATGGTTAAAGAAAAGATGTCTTGTTTAAGGTTGAAGTAAGCAGATTCGTGTACTGAGTAGTTAGAGTTCCATTTGGATGGTTTTGAACCTTTGAAACCTTACGCTGAGATTTTATTTTATAGTTATTAGAAGATAGGTTCGCTAGCCTAGAGGATCTTTCGGACGAGATCGAGGTAAATTACAAGCAATTATGTTAAGAAATATGGATAAAACTAGCTTAGTATCCCTGCAAGTAAAAAAATTATTTATAAAATTATTTATATATATATATATATATATATATAACTAAAATAAATATTATTTAAAAAATAAATGTAAAAACTTTTTGAGAAATTTTTTTTATTAAATTATTTTAAAAATAAATGTAAAATTTTAAAACTATTTTAACATAAAATTGTATAGGATTACACGAATAATCCTATACAGTTTTATGTTAGAAATAAATAAATAAATAATATGATCCTGAATAAAAGAAATAAATATATGAATAATTCTAACACATAAATAGTATAATATTTGTTAAACATAGAAAGTTATTTTTATATACAATATAATATTTTCTTATATCTCATATCATATCTTTACTTAAGAAACAAAATAAAATAAAATTGAAAACAGTTGACTTTATATAAATAAGACATGACAAAAATCCGACGTGGCTTAACGTGGTGGTGACACGTGACAAAATCCTAGGTGACTTAATGTGGTGGTGACACGTGGAAAAATCCAAGGTGGCTTAATGTAACGATGACACGTGGTTTAATTCACTTATGCTTTAGTATTATATTATATATATAGTAGATTATGTCAATCTTCCATGAGGTTTTTCAAAATTGTTTTAATTGCATTTGAATGAGGGGTGATCTTTTCAATTTCAATTTTTGGTTACCAATCCTCCAATCTCGGTTCCTCCGGTAGCAATCGTGCTTCTCAAGATCATTGTATAGGAATGAACCTCTGGAGTCTTTTTTTATCGTTGATGGCGATAATAAGAGTTTGATGTCTCTCTCAAGTTCATTGTATAGGAATGAACCTCCAGAGTCGTTTTTTTTTATTGTTGACGGCAATAAAAAAAATATGATTTCTCTCTCAAGTTCATTGAACCTCCTGAGTCATTTTTTATCGTTGATGGCGATAATAAGAGTTTGATGTATCTCTCAAGTTCATTGTATAGTAATGAACCTCTAGATTCGTTTTTTTTAAATCATTGATGGCGATAAAAAAAATGATGTCTCCCTCAAGTTCATTGAACCTCTTCAGTCGTTTTTGATTGTTGATGGCGATAATAAGAATTTGATGTCTCTCTCAAGTTCATTGTATAGGAATATAGTAAACGGTCTAATCACTTCTGTAAGGTGATTTTTCCCAACAAATAATAGCCTCATGTTCTCATACATGAGTTTTTCACAACATAATGATTCATATGGTATTAGAGCGAGGAGATATCTAAAGTAAATTATCTCTAATTCGTCAGTTTTCGTTCTTCTGAATTCTCATCCCTTGAGAATTCTTACCTTTTTCCGCCTCTTTCGATTCTTGTTCTATAGTGAGTCATAATGGGTGACGGTGAAGATTTCGCATCTCCTCACATCGATGCAAGCCTGAATTCAACATTGAAGAATATTATGATCCTTTGAGTTTATCTAACTCATATCATCTTGGAGCACAATTGGTAGGTAGTCAATGCCTTCAATGGAGGTAATTACCTGATTTGGAGTAGAGGGGTAAAGATGGCGTTGGGTGCGAAATTTAAAGTGGGTTTCATTGATGGTCATATCAAGAAACCTACAACTGACTTGATAGATTTGCCAAGATGGGCAAAGGCAAATTTTATGGTTAGATGTTGGATATTAAATTCTATGACATGGAGCATATCTGATGGTTCATGTATGTTGGATCAACCAAGCAACCTTGGAGATGAAATTAGTGAACATTATGTACAATCTAATGGGCCTCTTCTTTTTCATCTAAAGAAAAGCTTGAGTAACCTTACTCAAGGCGAGTCTTCTATTGGTGAATATTATGGCAAATTGAAGAAGTTTTGGGAGGTTCCTAAATGTTCTTGTAGTAAATGTTCTTGAAAATTACCTAAGAAAATGTTAGAATTGGATAATAAGAACAAACTGATTGAGTTCTTAATGGGGTTAAATGACATATATGAAAGTGTATGGAATCATGTATTCAAGGTAAGTGCAATCTTCTTTTATTCATTTGAGGATTTAAAATCTGAAACAAGATGTGACCAGAACTTGTCTTTCTTTTGTTCATTAGACGGTGCGTAGATCCCGAAGATCCTGTTGTATAGCCCGTATTTATGTTAATATGATTTAGAATGATGTATCTACTACGTGCTCTTATAACCTCTATGTTTTCATCCCAAAGTTGGTATTCTTTCAATAGCATGCAAAGACCTCCGGAGAATCCTGTTGCTGGTATGAAAAGAAGATTGTCAAACCCTGCGCTTTTTCAGGTTGACTCGTCTGATTCAGTACTAGTTTTAGTTTCCGCTATACACTCATTTTTACATATAATGTTTTGATTAGTCCAAAAAAAATTTCTATCACATTCCCTTACAATTCCAAAACGCAATTTTTATTGAAACTTGTTATGAGCTTTGGATAGTAGTTTTTTCGCTGGTCCTACCTCTTTTTTGCAACTAGTATGTTTTCTTATTTCTATCATACCATTGGAGAGATAGTGAGTTATCTGTATGAGTGTTACATATACCGATGGTTTATAGATTGAATATTTTTTGAACATCCACCTACCGTATTTGCCAACTCGGTTATTCAGTGAGTATTCGAGATCTCCCTTTATAATACAATAACAAACAATGGGAACGCAGAAAACATTTGGTCTATTCATCGACTTAAAATAGTGTTGGTCTTACAGTGTATACCTTGTTTTGGATTGTACTTTAATTTACATGGGTGACTCTTCCTTTTAAATTTCAATATTAGCACTTGTATTGCATAAAATACGTAATTATAATAGTTTTAATGAAATTATATTAATTTTAACCGGATTAAATTATATATGAAGACAAATAACAAATTTGGATATTCCTAAATATATAATTAAATAGTTTTCTAAGGAAATTGCTTGGTATGTACTTAATAGAGAAAAATGCAATATGTATCCAAAACTTCAAATTAAGGTATCAAAAAAGTTTTTACTTTTTACTAGGGTTGGGCGTGGGATGGGACGGGACGGATTAATGTCATCTCACGTTTCATCTCGGCCATTATATATGGGACGGGCCTTGAGTTTTTTTACTAAAATACTATTTATAAAATTTGTTTTTGCCTTTTCGGTATTGAAATTAAAAATTTACGCAAGCAAATATTCATTGATATCCTTAAAACGAAAGACATCAAAATAAAATGTTGCAACAAGGTTTACAAAATATAATTAACTTTTTAAGTCTAAACATGTATTATGAACAAAATTACATAATGATCACTATTCTTTACACAATGCCGCAACTAGTTCATTTTTCATTTGCCCTTTAGAGATGTATTTGGACGATTGTTAATTTTATAAGAACAAAAATACATAATGATCACTCCTCCTTGTGTTTATATATTTAACTAGTTTATATCCCGTGCCTTGTACGAATATTTTTAATATAATAATGTTTGAGTATAAGAGTAGACAATAATTTATTTCTGAACTATAAACAACATTTGTTAAACATTCAAATGTTATTTAAATTAATTAGATAATTATGATTTATAGGTAATGAATTATTAATAACAAATTTAAAATTCGTTATGAAACTTTTCTGAAGTAAGGAGAATTCAATTGCAAATAATTTTATGAATTTAAGTTTTATAATTTTAAGTTTTATAATATATAATTTAAATAACTACGTAATTTTTTAATCAAAAGATATGAAAGAAGTTGAGGGGAAGTAAGATTTTATGAAACTTAATAAATTATTAGTTGCAAAAATATACATTTACCTTTTTGTTTTATATTCTTACAATAAAAAGTAGAGCCGTATAATTTTTATTTTTTATCTGATTAATAAAGGGATCACAAGGAACAACCATCAAACTCAATTGCATATATAAATAATAAATGGTGACCAAAATAACTATATCTCTAAAACAGTGAAATATACGTATGCTAAAGAGCTTTACAAATGGGTAATATACTCTAATTATTTGCTTCTTCTTTTTTTTGACTGAGAAGTTGGTATTTCATTTATTACATTTTAGGATGATTTTAGATAAGACATAATATCATATTTGATTCCAAATTTTAACTCAAAATTTTTTGAAAAAATCAAAATAAAAAAATTTGTATATTCACACGTATGTTAAGGTTACGAGATTACCAAATTAACCAAATGAGTTTTCTTTTAATTTTGATTAAAGGCGATCAAATCTCAAAAATTAGATATCAATCATATCATAGTTTGTCATCGATCCAATAGTTTGTTGTCGACATCCGATCTTATTTTTACGAGATATAAAAGTGTATTAATCTTTATTATTTGCTATCTTTCCTAGTTTCACTATTTCTTATTTTTCGGATTTACTGATGAGAGTTGATCTTATGTGAGAAAATGCAGACTCAGACTCAGGTAACCTCATCAAATTTGATAAATATATATAAATCTTTGCAATTTGAGAATGAAAACTGTCAAAATAACCAGTACAAAAGGGCGGTGGTGGGATTAAACTGAACCCTCAATAATTGCAACAGATGAAGAGCCGAGTGGTCTTGAGCAGATTTTTCGTGTTAAGAACCACAACTCTTCCACTGAAAATCAACTAATTTATAGCTCACGAGCTCAACCGCGTACGATAAACGGAGTTGTTGAGGACCTGAGGCCTCCAAATTCGCTTTTTTTATACCTATATATCAAAACAAAGATGAAGAGAGTTTAGGAATTAAAATATAAAACTGAAAGAGATATGATCAAGATTTACGTGGTTAACTTGACCAAAAAATAAAAGCTTATAAATAAATCAGAAAAAAAAAATCTTATGGTTTATCCACCTAAGTTGTTATAACCAATTAATCAATATACCTTAAAACTCTTGAGGAAAAACTAAATCTGAAAAAATGTTGTTAAAACGATTTTGTAAAATCTTAAAATTGAAAAAACCCTTATTAATTAAAAACCAATTTGTAAAATTTGTAAAATCTATGATTTATTGATAAGCAATTATTATAAACGAAACTGGCCAAAAAAAACTTAGAGTTAGTCAACGGAATAGGCCAACAAAAATTCAAAGTTAGTACACGAAACAAGCCAAAAGAATTCGGTTGAATGGGGATTGTGAAAGAGCTACCCATTTTTTTGGCTAACTGATCAAAACAGGATACAATGAAGGTTAGTAAACAAAAGAATCAATTGCAATACATATCAAATACAAAAATTGAAAGGATTAGGAGCTAACCACAATTACAAATTAGGTCAAATGAAAAAGGAATTAAATTAATCACAACACACATTATTATCGATTTGAAAAAGAGAGAACAACACAAATTATCATCGCTTTGGAAAAAAGGGAAAAAAGAGTTGAAAGGATCGGAAAACTAACCATTTATTCGGCCGAATGGAGCATCTGCAATCAAAACATTAAAATAGGAAAAACATGAGTAAGCTTGCGTGAATAAAATTCTCTGAAAATACGTGCATATATAGCAATCAGAAGAAAATCTTATTGAATAAGCTTTTATCAAATTCGAAACTTCTTCAATAAGTTTTCTAATTTATTTATAAGATTGATTACCGATAAAATATACAAAAATCGGGAAAAAGAAACAAACTAAAATTGGGCTGATAAGATTTACAAAAACCGGAAAAATATAATTATAATTATAGGCAATCGTATCGGAGAAGATTGTTATGATAATTTTTTTTATGAACGTTAAATATTAGTTAACAGAATCAAACAAAATCTTTTATATTTTATAATTTGTAATTTTTGTTTAGTAAATAAGATTTATTGGCTTAATTAAATGTTTTAGAAAAATATTTAGCTCAAGAAAAATTGAGAGGCTGTCATGTCAACTTAAGTGACGACTCTTTTAGTATAGGTACTAGTTCATGACCCGCACCTTGTGCGGGTATATTTATATATTGGATATTTTGAGTAATGTGCAATGATCTTGTATATGTATGAACTAATGCTATATTTATGAGACGTTATAATAGCCATTCACCTTTAATTATTCACACGATCATAAAATATTTACGAAAAAAAAAATTGTCTCATTATTTCGACTTTAAGTTGATTCTTACATAACACACCACTTTATTTAAGCTTATAAATAAATTATTCTAATTATTCCTAATCATATCCATGTATATTAAATTTGTTGCCTTAAAATATACACACTACATGAGTATTTCAATTAAAGTTCGTGGACGAAGATTCAAATATGAAAAATTAAAATAAAATTTAAGTTTAATAAAATAAAATTTGAGTAAGTTATAATTATAAAACTTATAATAAAAATTAGTTAGCATTTCTAAAAAAAAGTTACAAAATCTCTATATTATACAAAAGTAAATTTGATATTTAACATGTAACCTCGTCGGATTCTTTGTCTTGCTCGTCTCTTTCCACGAACAGAAAGCCATTTACCTTGTTACACACAATATATACAATAATTTATATATACATTGGACTTTATAAAAAAATTGAATAAATTTTTATATATAGAGCGCCAAGAGCAGGAAACTGACGAGTACTACAATGGACTTTATATATACATGCTGCAAAAAAATGGAGGTTTTAACTGCTCATCAGGATAAGAGACTAAAACCAGTCATTGTTTCCTTAAAGCAGATGATGCACCCATCACAACAGCCAAGACGACGCCAAGACCAGCCCCAAGAGAAGCTCCTACTGCAGCGGCATACAAAGAATTAGCGTTTTCATGAGCTTCTTTCTTTCGATGCATCTAATTCCTATGCTCGAAGTCTTGTTGTTTCATGCAGTGGTCTGTCCCTTGCAAATTCTTTTAGGAACCAAAGTAGAAAAAATAAGAGAGTATTAGAAAATTTGAAGTGTATATGAACATTCTCATCATAAAATGCATAATACCTCAAAAGTAGATTCTTCGTGACGTTGAAGCAGATTATGAAAGAGTATTTCAGCGATGCAAATGTCTCCATCTAATCGAGATTAACCGCAGAAAGAGTATTTCGGCAATGAAATATATAAATTTAGGGTGTTGAATTAACAAAAACAGTACCTCGTTCAGGGCAGTCTTTAACATCGGTGGAAGGTGAGGGTAAAACAATTATTGACGAAAATTCTTAAACCAATATGTTGTTTATATACTCGGCTTGGCGGTGAAGATATTTTCAAATAATTACGGTTACTGATTTTGATTTTACAGAAGTTGTTGCTGCACAATATCACCAAAATATATCTAAAAATAATATTGTAAAATATCGAAGATTGTGGAAGACGTTTAAGTATGTACTTGGATCTACTTTTAAAACAAAATTTGTTTACAAGCATCACGGAGACGGCTGAATTATAATTTTTAAAATCTAATTTTAGTTAAAAAAAGATCACTTGTGTGAGAAGATTCGTAAAAAATGATAAGTAAATTTTTCACCGCTAAAATAGTAACGAATAGTTTTCAAAACTTAACAAATTTTAAATTCCGTGGAAATAGGTTGTGAATCTTGTGATTTTTTCTATAAAATTCCGTTTAAATTTTAATATATGCGGGACGGAACGGGTCTTGCAGGTAAGGTCCACATCCCGTCCCGCAATATTTTTGGTGGGACAGGACGGGACGAAATTTATACTTTTTAAATGAAAAACCACCGGGATCGGAATGGGCCCGAAATTTGCGAGATTTGTGCCCAGTGATATTTTTTACACCGAAAAGTGAAGTGTATCAAGGTTCAATAAAAGTTGAGTCATTCACCTTTCGTTATTTTATCGAGTATATATCTCTGCACGTGATTGATTACTATTTGAAGTTGTGAATGTATATTTATATAAATAATTAGAAAAACATAACTAAATTTTGTGATCAACTAACAAAATAATAATAAAATACCTATTTATTTTCGAGAAAACCACCTTGGCACTGAACTAGTTTCACTCATGATAATGGTAGTAATGATAAGAACTCAATGAACTGGATGAAGGTGAACGAGGGAGCTCAAATATCTTCAGCAGTGAACTACCATCCAAAATATAGTTATACGCCTACATAACTGGTGAAGAAACAAGCATGAACATAGCCACAAGAATGAGACATCCATCTAGGCTGTTAAAATTCTCATGTACAAAACATGTCAACTTCTAGTACATCAGAGATTGCTCAACCGCGACCTAACGCATATATTTCATGTCGATTTCAGCAGTCGATGGCGCTAATAAGTAGGTTTTGCACCTTCCCTTGACCGGTAGCAACTCCACAACTTTTCTGAAGCACACCATGATTAAGGATCACTTGCAGAAATCTGCAACAACGATATATATAGACTTCATTGTTAATACGAATTTGTTGACAACAATGGCATTTCGACCAACAACTAACTTCCAAATGAGCACAAAACCAAACAAGTCACTCTTAAGAAGGATTTGTTAAAGAGTTTAAATATTATTGATAGTCACGCAATACCTTTTCTAAACAGGAATAAAGTTTAAAACATCTAAATGTCAATCAGCTATTTTGAACACAAACATGAAATAGACCAAAGTGCAAATAATTACTAAACTTGAAATTAAGGACTAATTACAACACAAAATAAGTCAGTTTCCCATTTCTTAAACATTTTTACATACTGAAACTGATGGAGAACCACAAGGTCAAATGAAAGCCCTTAAGTGATTAATAGTTTATAGACAAATCTTCAAGCCTCATCCTAAGTAGTCATTAATCTCTATATATATCCCTTATCTTTATCCTAAGTATTTAGATATTTTCACTTCTACAAAACTCCTTGGCTTAAGATATTAAGCTTTGTCATCTATAAATAGTCTAAGAAAGCTGCTGTGCAATCATCTTTCCTAATTTAATGACATTCCAAAATTGAGCTGGTGGTTAATTACTTGCAAATCAGCCACTAGATCCTAACACGAACCTTCCAAGTACCAACCAACACGTTTTAATGTTGGTTGAACTTTGAAGGCTGACAAACATTGGGTTAGGATGTAAACTTAGATCCAAGACAACACAAACTCAAAAACAAAATCACCAGAGAAAATAAGTCCCTTTCACTTAGATGAAAACCACTGTAAGCAAACAAGTGTTCTGTGTAGCATCATAGTGTACTTATTAATACAATTCAATCAAACAAAAGGTTTCTCAACCATGTATCCAAACAAATGCACTACCATACCCATATCTACAACAGAATTTGAATTGGATTTTTTAGACGTCAAATATTGCTGATATTAACGCAATACCTTTTTTAAACAGGATAAAAAGTTTAAAACAGCTAAATGTCAAATTGTCAATCAACTATTTTGTCCACTAATTTTGAACACAACCATAAAAATAGACCCTAGTTCAAATAACTACTAAACCTGAAAGTAAGGACTAAATACAGCACAAAACTTTTACACGCTGAAACTGATGGAAGACCACAAGGTCACATGACAGCCCTCAAGTGATTACTAGTTTATAGACAACTCTTCAAGCCTTATCCTAAGTACTCATTAATCTCTATATATTTTCCCATATCTTTATCCTAAGTATTTAGATATTTCACTTATCCGTTTTCGAAGTACCATTTTACAAAATTTTCTGGCTTAAGATAATAAGCTTTGTCATCTATAAATAGTTTAAGAAGGCTGCTGTGCAATCATCTTTTGGCTAATTAATGTCGGTTGAACTTTGAAGGCTGACAAACATTAGGTTAGGATGCATTAGATCCAAGACAACACAAACTGAAAAAAACAAAACCACCAGAGAAAAAATCTCTTTCACTGTAAGCAAACAAGTCTTCCGTGTAGCATCATAGTGTACTATCAATACAATTCAATCAAACAAAAATTTCCCAACCATGTATTCGAACAAATACACTATCATACCCACATCCATAGCCGAACTTGAAAGGATGTGCAAAATCTTCTACTAATCAATTGACATGTATATTCACTACTTTCATTGCAAAATTCATGCTCTAGAGAACCCAAAAGTAGAAGACTATCTATATTGATCAATGGCAGGTTAAATGTCACCCTTGTACATGTATACAAGGTGAAATTTGACTTCTATGAATAGACAGAGCTTTTTATACACTACATATAAGCCATTTGAGAGCTCCTACTAGAATCCTTAGGGTACTACAATCCACTGTTAAAACTGATAGATCAAGATGAAAGCACTACATCACGAAAGAAGAAAGAGGCGATAATCACAGCCTAAAATAACCACATCGTTGACTTAGGACGGTGTTCTTTTATTCTTCTAGTAGGATAATTGGATCATCAATGCAAGGAGATTAATAGTCAAGACACATATTTCCATCGTAATTTCAATGTAATATCAGAGCCAAAACAAAACCAAAATACACTAAAGATCTCTAAGAATCTCATTAGCTGCAAGAGAACCAAAGCAAATGCTCAAAACGAATTTTTTCAATGGATATCCTTCTTCAAAGACCACTATGGAAAACAAAACCAAAAGCCAATAATTCCTTCTTCAAACTCAAATATGCAAAATTACAAACTATAGCTAGCAATACCTACCAACGTAGAGAAAGCAACTACTCACTCGTTTTCAAACTCATTAGTCATTATTGCATTATCAATTTAACATTTAAGATAGAGAAATCAAACGCCGGACCTCATACATGGAAGCAATTTTTTCTACTGTTGTTGTTGATTATGCGGAGGCTGCAGATTCTGAGGAGGAGGGCCAGGAGGCATCCCGGGGCGAGGAGGACCATAAACAGGAACGGAACCACCAGGTGGAGGTGGCATTCCCTGCATTCCAGACGGAGGGGCAGGCATGCCAGGCCTCATTGGAGGGGGTGGGCCTCTCATCATTCCCGGAGGAGGAGCCATCATGCCAGGCCTCTGTGCAAACTGCGGAGGCGGGCCAGGGAACGGCGGACCTGGTGGACCTGGTGGACCTGGTGGCCTGGATCCAGGAGCAAACTGGCCAGGCGGAGGAGGGCCCCTGGGAGGCATCTGCTGCGGAGGAAACCCAGGCATGGGCTGACCGGGAGGTCTCATCATCGGAGGATAAGACACCGGAGGGCGAGCGATCTGAGGCTGCATCATACCAGGCGCGGGTCCACCGACTCCACGAACCGGACCTGATAAACCAGGCTGAGCCTGAACGAGAGCCGCTGTAGGGACTCCACGGCCGGCAGCACGGCCAACTCCGGGACCAGCAGATGCGGCGGAGGTGGACTTGGCACGGGACTCGTCTGGCGGAGGAGGTCCTTCGACGGTCATGGAAACGACCTCCTCGCCGCGGATGAGTACAAGGCCGAGAGTGCGACGGTCTTCGCGATCGTCGGAGGGTTTCTTGTTGCCCTTCGCTGGAGGTAGCTTCCGGAACTCCTCGCAGTCACCGAGAACGAGGTTCATATGGCGGTCGAATGCCATGAATTTTCCGACGAGCTGGCGACCGTCTTGGATGGTGACTCGCATCCGGTAGTTGATGAACTGCATCATCTTCGAACTCTTAGAGATCAACATCTTCGCCGGTTTCTGCTTGGTTTGAGTCGGAGAAGGGTAACGGCGGAGGGAGAAGGTTTTTAAGCCTAGGGTTTTAAAACTCAATTTGGTCGACTCATAACGTTTATGCCGGCTCTCAAACAGGCGCCTACTCAGAGCGCGTGTTTAGTACTATCGTCGGGAGTGTTTTTTTTAAAAAAGTTTTCGTTCGGAGGCGTCTATTTCTACAAGTGTTTGGTTTTCGTCTTTCAATTTGAATAACAGACTTAAATGTTCTCACGAATAATAAAAAGTTGTATTTATATTAGTCAAAATCTAAATAAAAAAATTGTGAAATGGTTATATGGTTTTTGATTAAGGTAATGATTGTATTTTGTATATCTGGTTAATGACTAGGCTATGATTGGATTTGTATATTGACTTTTGTTGTATTTTTAAATTGTACTAGTTGGGACGCACTTGGTTCGCAAACGTTTCATGAATAGTGTCGATAATTTAATTATGTATATAAATTATATGTTCGGAAAAAAAGTTGAGCTTTATTTTATTTGACACTTGTGTCGGTGTTGTCCATAGAGCTTTATTTATTTGCACTTGTGTCGGTGTTATCCATATAGACTAGACCCACATTATGTCGGAGATAAATTTAATCCTTCAAACAGTTTCAAGTTTATTATTTGATTAAAATTTTGTTATAGGATTAAAATACTTTACTTATTTATTACTCACAAATTCACGTGGAAACAAATGTATTCAAAATCATCATTTTGTTAAAGACTCAAGAAGTAAGAAAGAAAAAAGAGAGAAAAATTATAATTGAAAGACAAAATAAGTTCATTCCACAACAAAGAGGGTAAGTTGATCTATGATAACTTCATATATATGGAATCATGTTATGATTTATTTGGCTTGATTACTCTGAACATGATAATCATGTAGATTTGACAACGTTAGATTGACATGCTTTTGTTTGGTGTAGTAAACCTAACCAAAGATTAGAATTGCATTTTTATGGGGAAAAAAAAACATACAACACACTTCTAAAACAAGCCTTCACAATCCACATGGCCTAGTAGCCAACCTGAACCTAATATTTTCATTATCAATCCTTATTAGAGTCGTTTATAACTACATTTAGCACAAGAGTGAGATGATCAATTCTACACCAAGTTCTAGAGACACCATCAATAGTGAATTTTACACAATTTCATATTTACTTTCAACAACGAGCATACCCAATCCAAAGTAAACAACTCGTATAAAAAATCCTCCAAAGGGACAAAATTAATACAAACTTCATATTTACTCCACTAAACCAAGCAACTCGAGCCTTCCTAATCGAATAGATCATCTCACCGTACAATCAGACATCACAAATATAACAAAAGCGCAATCAATTTCACACACCTTAATAAAAGACAAATTTTAGAAGAGATGAAGATAGAGAGCATACTTGTTGGATACAATTTTACAATGGGATAAAACCCTAACAAGAGGAGAAATCGAGAAGCTACTATAAGAGAAAGCTAAGAACCCATAATGTAAGAGAACGAGACTATGCCGAGAAGTGAGGAACACCAAACTAAAAGTCGGACCAACGCCCGAGGAAATCCATTTCACCAAAGGAAGATCACATAGGATGCGCTTCCGACAATGAGATTCCCAAGCACCGACTATGGTTTTCAAGTGAACAGTAGCATTAGCAAACGAGAAATGTTTTCCATACAAATGATGATTCAACCATTAAAAAAAAATATGTAAGAACTGATTTTTCTTTTGATGCACTTAGAACAATCCAAATACTAGCACGATGACGTCGATGAGGATTGCAGATTCCTCAAAATAGCTTTTATGTGCTCTCAAGACAATCCAAAGTTTTGGCCTTTAATGTCTAATGTGGTAAAAATGCTTGTTGGTGAAGTTAGTATCGGTAACAAAGCAATAAAAAGACCAGGCTTAATATCATATCTCACAGAACTCAAAGTTCGAAATGATGCCAAAGAGGAAAAAGCTAATGAAAAATGTGCTACAAAGACTACAAATTACTTCAAAACTATTGATGTCCAACTTCTCCTACACAACTTGTCAAGTGAAAAAAGGTAGAAGGAGATGAACATCAACAAGCTAGTAAACAAATATCCCAAAATTGAATTGGTTGTCCAGAAATGATCCAATATACAAACACCCTAAAATCGAATGTATCTTCACCGAATTAGGTTTCCCAAAATTAGGCATGTACACAATAGCACAAATAGGGAAAATCTCAATGAGAAGAGACGAAAGAGATCAACACACTCTTCAAACTTGATGTAAATTATGCAGTAAAGAAAGATTGACCCAATATTACTTACTCGATTTTACATACCCAATGTTATTCACCTGATTTAACATACAACTGTGTTCATGAATTTAACATAAAACATCAAACACAAAGTTTCGAGAGGATACAATTGTTCATAAGTTTGTAGGATCCACTATTTTGGATGATGAAGCAAAGGTCAAAAATATATATCATCATGGAAATTTAGTTTCTGAGCATTTTTTCGTAGTAAAATGCTCAAGTTTCGGATAAGGTGTCTTTCTACAAGAATGTCGTGAACCAATTAGGAGAGAATGAGAGAAGGTCATTTCCCAATATATTGGCTAAACTACCTATTTTCGTTCATTTTCAAGATTGACCATTGAGTTACTAGCAATTAATAATGTGATTTTAGCGTTATTTTCTCTTCTACAGTGCCCTTGAGTTTTAAGAACCGAGAAGATTGAGGGAATAAATATTTTTGAAACTGGTAACTAATTGATATGGCATATTACACCCTCACAATATTAATAATCTCTTGAAGATTACTCATATTTATCACTGATTTATGACAGAAGTGACATCTATCATACATGCTCTTGAAGTTGAATATCCTCCAATATGTTGCTTTCTCTATTATAATAGTTATGAAACTTATGGTTATGTGCATTACTTTCATACATATATGGCCTGTCAGCTGACATATTGTGGATTAGTGTCTATGAAGATGACAACGAAGCTATTGTAATATGGCGTGATGAGGTAAGCTTTGTTTTAGGGAAAAACAAGTTTTTGGTGAAACTAATGTTTTATTGGCAGGTACTTACTAGAATATTATTTTGTCTATTTCTTCTTTCTTCTTCTGTGTATCAAATATATGATAAACATGTAAGTAAGAAATTTCTTACATGCCTTCATGCCACCTTCAACAATGTAACATATTGCGACATGTTTTTGTACCAGCTTGGTGTTCTTGTGGAGCGTATAAAGAGAATGGGCGAAGAGGACAACTTTTGTAGTAGTGGTGTTACTTGTCCTGACTCTGAAATTTACTACGATTTCCATCCTGAAAGAAGTTATTCAGATGTTGTATGTGTATACAAGTACGTGTCCGGATTATCTTGTTTAGATGTACTGCATCCTTGCTTAGATTGACCATGTTTAGATGTAATACATACGTAACACGAAAATCGAAATAAATACCCGTAGTATTGAGAACATAATATTACCCGTAGTATTGAGAATGGAGAACAAATAAGAAGACATTGATTGCACTCACTAAAGTAAGCCCATCTGTCAACAAAGGCCTCACTCACCATGTCTGTGAACACCTCCAAGGCTATCATGGGTTCTTCCCCCTATACAAACCCACCAATCATGATACTCCATGAAGAACAACTAGCATGTGGCCACCAAGTCAACATCGTAGTACTTGCCAAGCACCACATTCGTAACAAAGCCATGACCCATGACCCCACAACCCGTTTGTTATATTTGCCTCTTTGATTCAGTGTCAACTTTCAACATTCTCTATAATTAAATACAGAAGCATTCCAGTCTATATAGTGATTTTTTTCAGATAATAGCTAGACGAACCAGAAACAACTATCCCTTCCAAAAGTATGGAACTGGGAAGAACAACGGGAAAGAAACTTGTATTGTATCAATCAGTCAAGACACTGATTTATAACTGATTTGGGTGGTTGTGAGAAATTTTTGCGGTAAATACAATTGATTTTGTGGTTAAATTCGAGTTCGAGGAGGATGAGGAGGGAATCGATCGGGTAAGAGCAGCGGTGACTGACTTCTGAGCTCTGGGAAGGCTAAATGGGTGGTTCCGACTGAAGAAGGTTTGACCCGGATTCTATAACAGATGAGGACAGTGAATTAAATTATGAAACCAGGAAAGTGTATAGTCAGTGAGCTTCATAAATTCCGCATACACACTCTATATCCCTAAAAATAAGTGTTTTATTGACCCATTCTTTTTTAAAAAAAATCGTAATATCAACATGTAAATTATATCTTGATCACAATGAAGTAATATTAATTAAAATAAATTATAATTATTAATGTAAAACTATAAGTGTGATAATAAATATTATGTTGGATTTTATGAAATACATAAAATTAGTTCTCAACTATTTTATAACTAACTAGTTCAGTGCTCGCACCTTGTGCGGGTTTTACCTGAATAAAAATACTATATTATAATTTTTATTATGCATCAATATTAATCTAAATAAAATTTAATTATGTGTTAGAAAAATTAGAGTAATTAATACTACCTTCCTAAGAAACGTTTATTGCAGTATATAATTGCTTGATTCAGGGTTTGCAGTTTTTAAACTATTATACTTTCATTATTGTTTAATTATGAGATTCGAATAAAATTATTTTTTCTATATATAAATTAATTTAAATTTGGTATTTTTGAAGTAAACGAAAATACTTTTTGATTTTGTTTTGATAATATTCTATTTTAGGAGCACTGGCCGCCATGGCCCAAACGAAAGTCAAAAGACTTCTAGCTCATAGTTCAATTGGACATGTAGGTTATATTCGTACTGGTTTCTCATGTGGAACCATAGAAGGAATTCAATCACTACTAATTGGTCTCTTTATTTATGCATCAATGACGATAGATGCATTCGCTATAGTTTCAGCATTACGGCAAACCCGTGTCAAATATATAGCGGATTTGGGCGCTCTAGCCAAAACGAATCCTATTTCGGCTATTACCTTCTCTATTACTAGGAGCTAATCCAAAATCACCTACTCGATTGACAAGCATAGCTTTTGTAGCTGCTTTATCTGCCTGAAGTCGTGTAAACCAAAACTGAATTAACAAATATGAAGCAAGACCTTCTCCCTCTCATCCCAAGAATAATTGAAGAGAGTTATCTCCAGTCACCAACATTGGCATAAAAAAGTAAGAATGGATAAATAACACATAAATCGAGGGCTATGTCGACATATATGAAATAGAATAAAGATGGACCAAGCTACTTATGGATGTAACCACAATTAACATCACTACGGTCGGGCTATCGAACACGGAGTCAAAAGTGAATTGCGAGTCGGACCAATCTGCCTGCGAATCGAGGGAGCTACCCTTGCATGCAATGATGTGGTGGGGAACCTCTCATTCGAATTCAGTGCTCTCCGAACCGTGCGGGAAGGTTTCCCATCACACGGCTCACCAACTTGATTTTTTGCGGAAACCGTATGTCCAAACAGGCCTGGAAAAAGAGATACGGTCTCGCTTTCCTTTTCCACTCAAGTGTACGGCATCTGCCGTGCTTAGGCCCTTTTTTTGAGTAGGTGATTCACTACCAAAGCGAAGAAAAGGCTGGATCAAGAAAAGGGCGTACTACGAGCCCTCTGCCCCACGCACCTAACCATCTCGCGTGGTTCACCGGTTCCACCGACTAGACCAAAAGAGTTATTCGGTCGATACAAATGTGCGCTTGAAGTGGGGGGGTGTGCTGTCCCTATTGGGCTGGGCCCTTCCCCATAAGGCCCCACCGTCTGGGCATAAGCGCCCTCTTACTACCCATATGCGAGGCGCCGTCTTAGCCTTCCCTGACTAGGATCGCTCCCACACCTGTAGCGTTCGTGATCGGCCTCCTCAACTCTGTATTCTGGCACTCCCTTGGGCGGCACAACCCCCAAGGGAGTGCCAGAATACAGAGAGATTTGGTAGGAAAGTGGAAGATACTTTTTTGTATATGATAATCAAAGGGAGTGGGAAAGCTGCAGTAATTCTTTGGAAAAGCCCGGTTCTCTTTGTCTTCGAGCTTTCATTCTTCAATCCACTGATTCGTTCCTTCATATACCTCCCCACCAATAGATAGAGACAAATAAGAATAACCAAACCACGTCTATAAAATGCCAGTACCATGCAGTTGCTTCAAAGCCAACGTGATGCTCCTTGGTCAGATGACCCAAATATTGGCGAATACCACATATGATCGAGAAAAGAGTACCTATAATCACATGAAAACCATGAAAGCCAGTTGCTAAGAAAAAGGTGGAACCATAAATACTATCCGAAATAGTGAAGGGTGCTTGATAATATTCCATTCCTTGAATAAATCAATAAGATGACGTGTCATGGTGATATATTTGATAATAGATGATGTGACACATCGATTGCTTAGTAATTTAAAAAAATATATTATAAAAGATTTAATGGCAAATCAGTAAATATATTGTGGCAAATCTGTAAATAACTGGGAAAAAAATATCACGTAGCATGTCTTAGAATGCGACACGTAAGCAAAATACGGTTAACAAATTCAAGTTATATTTATATAATATAAAACATTTGAATAAAAATGATCTTCTTTAGAGCATAATATTAGTTATTCACTATAAATTTTACTATCTTTTATCATACGTATAATACGGTAACAAATTCAAGTTATATTTATATAATATAAAACAAATTTATCGAAAATTATAATTATAATTTAAATAGTGACAGAAAAGATTATCCTTAAAATAAGCTTGTTTAAGAAGTTTTGCAAATTAAAATCGGTGAGATAAGATCGGAAATTATCAGATTTTAATTACGGGTTAACAAATTATTAAGATTTGAATTTGTAAATATCAAATTTATTGATTTTTGAAAGCACCTTTTCTTAAAAAAATTTGGTAGTTGCTTGAATTGTGGTGTTAACATGTGACAAAGAAAGTCTCTCATCTAATATATATACAAGTTACTATTCACGCGGACGAATGTTACTAATGGAACTACGGAAGCAGATTTTGCATCCGTCCCAATATGGGGCGGATGCGTTTAACCTACATAACCCACAAAGTCGTAAGTAATTTAGCCGTTTTTACCGAACGTGAAATTTTTTGATCAAATAAATCCCTATTCACATCCATAACACGTCGTTTAAGAAATCCGCAAAAAATATCGACATATTCCGAAGAAGATGTAGAATCCGAATGTGAAAGTACAACCATGCCGTTTGATATCAACAAGTATAGTGATCCGTAAGAACTTGTCACACATATTGAGGTAAGTGTACAATTATCACTTTAAAGTAATTACTTTTACACATGTTTTAGAGTAGAGATCCGAAATTGTCGAACTTACACTTACACTTACTTTATTTTAATTTAATTAGGATGCTTTGGAATATTCACGTGCAATTGGTACCGATTTTTCGCCCAAGTTTGAGCTCCGTGGATATTTTCCAAATAGAGAAAACTTATTGGGTTGGCCTCGGTATATGGCCAACTCAATGAATTTTGTGTTGGTCATAAAAATCATGGTTGGATAGAAGGGGGGTTTCGTATCTTACAATTGGCATGTGATAGACACGGAGATGTTAGAAAGTTGAAAGATGTTGATCCCGATCATGTTCCAAGTTCTAGTCGGAAGAAGAATTCGAATAAGTGTAAGTGCAAATTTGAACTTGAGGGGGCACAACGAAGAAGAGAAATGGTCATTGAGGGTTGTATGTGGAGTCCACAACCACGTAATTCCGTCGGTTCTAAGAGGTCATGCATATCCAGGACGATTGACTTCCACACAGGCAAAAAATGTAGAGCGTGAATTGAGTGCCGGGTTAAAACCGTGTGCGGTTTTGAAATCCGTGCAACTGAGTGCCAGGTTAAAATCGTGTTCATGGAGTGCCGTGTGTGCATGACTTTATGTTAGCAATCCGGGCTCAAAAACCTATCTCATTGAAGCAGATACACCCATTTTAGAAGCTGGTTCCGGCTGATTTTTCCGATGATGATTTTGATAATGATGACGATGATCGCGTGGATCCGAGTCTAGTTTTGTTGAACAAGTTTAGAGACAGAATGGACTCAAACTCGCTCACCCCAGAAGAGATGGAGAGGATGACATCTTGCTTCGAGGACATTGAAAACCCAAGAAGTACGACGATGAAGGAATCGACAGAAAAAGTCAAGGCAAAGGGAAGACCGCCGACAAAGAAATCAACAAGAAGAGATCCTAGTTCTTTTGAGCGTTCATCTACACGTGGTCTAGGACGCCCCCGAGGTCCAGGACATCCCCGAGTTCTTAGTTGACACTCCTTATGATGAAAATTATCAATGGGTAGATGGAGAATTTTGGTAGTTCATGGAGCCATATGTATTAGGGGGCGAGGGAAGTTCTTGGAGATGGTCATTGCGGATATAGAGCCATTGTTGTGGTTTTGGGAAGACCGGATGAGGATTACTTGATGATACGAAGTGATGTGGTGAAGGAGTTGACTTCGAAAAGGTCAATATATTCTAAGGTAATCATTTGATTTATAATATTTAATTATCATACCCTTTATATTAATGACTTAATTTGAGATTTTGATCCATGCAGTGCACCGCACATTTAACCATCGACCAAGTGGTCAGTAATGTTAATTGGACGACCAGGTCTCCGTGTACAAGTAGGTGGTGGATGGAGTTACCTATTGTTGCATGTGTTGCAGCCACATATTATCAGATTGTCCTAGTTGTCGTTAGTCTTTGTGCACACACATATCTGCCTATGACGACGGTCACTCCTAAACAAGGTCCGCCTACAGTGATCCGTTCAATAACACTTACATCAGGGGGCACACATTTTGTACCGGTTAGTCGACGTTATACATTTTCTCACTTTAGCTTAATTAACAATCTTTAATTAGTAACCTTTTGTTTTGATTTTATTTTATAGGTTTGGTTGAAGGATGATACCCCATTACCATATTTGAATGTTATGTGGAAAGACCATCACGATCCAAGTGTTGAAGGATGAGATGCGCCGTTCATTGAAAGGATATCTCGTTATCTTGAGCTATATCGTATTGAGTGTCCACCCGAGTAAGGCGAAGACATTCCACCTTAGACAATATATATCGTTATGTTGAGCTAATTTGTAGCTTTATATATAGTTAATTGAATTTAGTTAAATGACTTTAAATGCTTTAAATTATTTTATTAAACAACAAACATGAAATAGTGAACAACACCAATAATCCGAAACATACTCATATTATATGATGCAGGAGCATCTAGAAGGCCGACCTCAACACTTCAGATGACGAGACCAATCAAAAAGAGACGAACTATTAGAGAGGAGAGAGAGGAGAAGAGAACGTGCAACCTAGACGTCCCGGACGTGGAGAGACCTAGCAGCCCACGAGAGAGACATGAAGAAAGAGTGCGTCGGGCTGCCTTTGAAGGAAGAAGACTTTGGGCTAATTTAAGTAGCTAAATTAGACCCAACAAGCTTATCATTTTCATCCCATTATTTAGACATTTTTAATATTAGGTTTGTTTTTTATTTATTGTCATTTTATGTCTTCTAGAAGGTCTCATCTCTTAAAGATTTGACCTTATCCGCTTGTTAGAAGATCTTATCTCTTAAATATTCGATCTTATCTTTTTGCATTTTATTTCATTTCTTTTATTCAGTTCGGGCTCGATCTTGGATCAAGCCCGCAGCCCGATGTACTCATTTTGGACGTCCCCCTCTGCCTATATAAGGCATGATGGGCGTCATTTTACAGACACCTTTGAATAATATACATTTTGATACTTTTCAGTATTTCTCTTTCGTGGATTCGAGAAACCCTGAATAGGTGGATTCCTATTCAACCGGACGTGTGGATTCACGTCCAACCCTAGCTTGGCAGCATAAGAGAGCCGTCCACCTTGGTGCCGATTCCAATATTGGTCTCTCTTCGATCTCTAAGCGACTTCTTGCGTTCTTGAGATCAATCGCTTCTTTCTCTCGAATTATAGATTATAGCGGAAGAATTCCTTCTAGGAATTCAACTAGTATATCCTTCTACGATCCATCCCCATCATCGGATCCCTCATCCATCCATACTCCACGTTTTTCTACCATCTCCACATCTCATCCATCATCTCTCTCTATCTAGTTCGTGGTGTTGAAATATCGGGCAACCCTCGCGGCTTAACCCCGCATCAAATTGGCATCAGAGCTAAGGTTCATCAACACCAACTGCGCCATCAAAAAAAGAAGAAAAATCGAAGCTTTCAAGACTTGTCAAGAGGCTTCAACAAAAACAAGCGATTGGGAGCAGAAAAACTATGGTTAGTAATCTATTCACGCTAGACACTATGCTTTTTCACAATCTAATTTCATTTATCGTGAAAACTTATTCGGGCTAAATGTAACACCCCAAATCCGTAGGACTCGGAGTGCTACTGGGCTAGGATCTCACAATGGATCCTGGCCCTAACCTGACAACAACCTCACTAAATCTTACAACAAGGCACCAACAGATTAAAACAAAACATAAAAAACTGATATATATATATATATATAAATATCAAAAGGTTTATACAGTATTGCTGAGTACAATCAAAACAGAAATCCGTACAATGGATAATCTCAAAAACCCACGAATATGCCCTGTACGGAACCCTTAGCAGATCACCCCTCCGGATCACTCCGCAGCTCTCCTAACATGCGAGGGATCTACAACACGGTATGAAACCGTTAGCTAACTGTACACATATATAAGAAGATGCTAAAGCACAAACACACATCATAAATGATAAACACTTCAGCATGATATCAAACATTTACCCGGTTTATTATCTTTAATAAGTTGAATCATTCAATAGTATAAATAGATATATATAAAGATAGGTGACACGACGAATATAATCCCCGCCTCTGAGTACTCTAACCAGCTGGAGTAGTATCAGCACACCTCCCGTGTACCCTGTGGGAATGTGAGGGGCCTTCCTTTATACCAGATCTGGCCTGACTACAGAGAACCTCTCAGACTCCACGACGGGATGAAAGGGAAAGGTTATCACAACCACTACAATGAGCGGTCAGTATAACATAGGTCGGTGACCAAATAATAACACATGCTAATAAGCACATAACACACACCACTCAAGCATACATCCAATATAAGGATAGTAGCTAAGTAAGTCCTATGAACTTACCTCGATCTCAGGAGTATCCCGCTACAAACCACTCTCAGAAACGTCTACTCCAAACTGGAGGACAACACAACCTATACAAGGCACACATACATATATATCACAATCCTATCACACAAAGGGTCACACCTAGACCCAAGGGATCCATAAGGGATCATATCCAACTCATAACCTCAAGGCCGTAACCGGCATATCTATATCATACTCATCATAAACCGGTACCTAGCATGATACTAGTTCCCTCATACTAGAAAGGAAAGGAACTACCTAACTATGGTAGTCCCGGGACAAAACGCACCTGCGTGAACGGAGGACGCAGGGGCGGAAGGTAAGCGGCCGCAGGCGCGGCGGAACGTAGCCGCGGGGGCGGTGACAAGGTCGCAGGCAAGCGCAGGCACGGCGCGACGACACGGTAACACAAGGGCGGTGACTTTTGGCCGCGGGGCGGCGACAATGNTAGTTTACTTGTATTTATTTCTGTTTCATTTAGTTTAGAGTTTAATTTTTGTGCGTGTTTACTTGGAGATTGATTTAATTCTCTATGGTTTACTCGGGTTTATAAACCACTAAAAAATAAACTGATCTGAGCAAGTTATTTTTGCTGGGATGGGTTTTTTTTTTTTAAAACCCAATTTTAGCCTTGTGCTTTTCCAACCCAATATTCTTTGTTCATCTCTATGTATTCCCCATCGTTCTTTGATTTTTTTTAGGGGCATAAGTGTATTTTAAACAAAAATAACCCAAAAAATAAACTACAAGTAAACAACTTTTATATGATTTATATATATAAAACCATTGAGAAATAAAGCCGACAAAGGAGAATTTAGTTTAAATTTGTCCTCAATTCAATTAGTAATAAATGGGGTGCGGGACTTGGGTGTTTCTAGAGATTTGAAAGTGGTTTTTCTCTTCTTCTTTTTTATCATCCTAAGTAAAACCGGACAAAGGAGAATAGTTTTTGATCTTTTAATGGTGATGACTGATTGTGTAAGTTTTATCGTAATAAAACCATATCTCTGCAAGGATACGAGATCAATTATAATATACGGGTTATCAAACTCATGGATTTTGTCGGTTTGGTAAAATAAATAAACAAATAGACTAGAGTAAAACAGGGAGAAACAATTGAGGACTAATAGAAAAACAAGATAAAGTAAAATGATTTGAAGGTATGATTTAGCAAAACGATCTAAAGATGTATTGCATCTGCACTATGATAGATTTTCATAGCAACCACAGCCGGTATCAAGAAATTTAGGACTAAAGATGCTATGAATTATGAAATTGTTATTGTAATTTTCTGGATTTTGAGATGTATGATATGAAAACATTTCTCGACTGGCTAGGGCCCTATTGCTTAGGTTTTTGAAGAAATGTTAAATATATAAATATACATGACAAGTGAGCTTCAAGGGTCTAACCAAACATCAAAATCGATGAATCTAAGTTATACTAAACATAGTCAATAGATAGTAGGTTGAAATCACTAGATCTAAGATATACTAAAAGGGTAGATAAATCGCAGAGGCAAGTGAGCCTCAAGTGTACCCAAATCAGTAACCGAAAAAAACAAAAACCTAAAGGGCCAAAAAACTGGAAGGTACCAATCGGATTATAAAATTTATATGTCACCCATCGCAAAAAGCAAAAGTCTCAAGTGTACTGAATTAGAGATTTTGATTTTTGGTTCATAATATATATATATATATATATATATATATATATATATATATATATATATATATATGATCTTGTAAATATTATTAATATGTTAAGATTTATGTAGTGTTTTATATGTTTCTGAATTTTATTAGTTGTAATATTAAAGCATCCTCCTTTTGTCCTAGATAATTTTCTATATTCTATCATTATTTCTAAACTTTTTAAGTGATGGGTGAAAAACAAATATTATATTTTTTTGTAATTTTAGATTTTTTAATGCGGAATTTTTGTATCTAACATTGTACATTGTGAAACCGAAAGAAATCTTGTTCACTTTTTTTTATTCCACAAGGTATATGCAATCTCACACTAACCTCTAATTCGTAATAAAACGAATTACAACTAGTTGAGTTTGAGATTTACGTAGACCTACATAAGGAAAGGTAATCGTGACAAATGGTTTTTTCATCAAACATTATATAATGTCAAATTATGTAACATTAATGTTGGCTATAGCTTAGCATGTTTGTTGTATAAGGAGACATATCAAATGGGTTTGTATATTGTATTATTAATATTATTGGCCCGCTCTTTACATATACCCTACAACGGAGTATTAACTTATTTCACTTGAAATATTATTTCTTTCCTTGGCTAACATCTAAGTTAACGGACGTTGACGTGATGTCGATTTTTTAAGAGTAGCTTTATTAACAATGAGATAAATGTTATCAAGTAGATTATAATTGCCGATAATGAATTCATACTAAAAACTCCTACTTAGTTGACTCGTTGTAACATTCCGAATTCGGAGAATGCGGAGCGTTACTGACTAGGACCTCATACTGGGTCTCGACTTTAGTTTGACAACAATAACAACAAACCTTGCAACAAGACACAAATATTAAAACATTAAATCTTTCAGTTCAACCTTGTTTTATGTCTCATTGCAAGCCTTCTCACTTTGTGTGATATCTCACCTTCTGACTTAATTAACTGATACTTTAATTGTTGCCGGATAAACTCCGAACGCATTACTGCCCTTTGGTTGGGGCGTCTTTGCATGTGTATGTTCACCATTCTCTGGTTTCTATCTGAATGGTATTGTTTTCCTATGATCGTCCCGGTCCACGGGTTGTCTTAGCAGTCTCGTTATGATTGTTGTCTGATTTAATATTCGTGCCTTGTTGCAAGGTCCGTTGTGATTTTTGTCAAACTAAGGCCGGGACCCACTGTGAGGTCCTAGCCAGTAACGCTTCGGATTCTCCGAATTCGGGGTGTTACACTCGTTAAGCCCTCGTCATGTAAAATTTAATGATTCCTCTTGCCCTTATGAAGAAATGATTATTAATGATGCACAAGGATCATGGATTTGTTTTACTATATCATTTCCATTCGGATACCCACACAAGATTCTTTGTTGATCCACAAACAACGAAGTAGGTTTTAGAATCAAATATTGAGTGACGTGTATGGTAGCAATCCGAATAGTTTTCCTCTTAATTCATTTAATTTATGGAGAGGGATTGGGATGATAAATGTGAGACCCCTACTCTCCGGACCGAGTTTGGACCATGGCCAAGATTGGTTTTGGCCGAGTGTAGACTTTTCCGCACCCACGGCACTTTGGCCGCCCTGCGGGTTCCCGCCCCTGCGGCTCATGGGACCGTCCCTGCATTTTCCGGCGGCTGCAGCCGGTTTTGTTGACCCTTTGACCCGTGCTTTACCCTTCCTTACTTCTTCCGTTTTACCTTGTTGAGCAAGGGTTTCATCACTTCATTCCTCTGTTCCTACGTCCTTCTTGCTTCTTCATCCCTTCCTTTGAGCTTGCTTGAGTTTTTCTTGGAGTTTTGCTTGAGAATTGTGGCTTTGTGGTTGATGACTGTGAGTTGTTGTGCTTGGAAGCCAGCCTTGATGTGTGTTAAGCTTCCTGCAGCCTAGGATCTTCAGTAGTGGTGAGTCTTACTTCTTCCTCCTTGCTTCTTCTTCTTCTTCTTCTTCTTGCTTCTTCTTCCTTAGCTTAGGATTAGATGATTGAATGTAGGATTGATGTTTGTATGTGTATGTTGTGGCATGTGTATGAATCTGGAAGAGAGTAGACGTGATTTGATCACGTGAAGAGCTAAAGAGAAGCCGCGAGGTTTCATTCTGCACTGTCGCCGCCCCCGCGGCCAGAAGTCACCGCCCCTGCGGAAGACGTGCCGCAGCGCCTGCGCCGTGCCTGCGTTGCCAGCGATCCTTGTCACCGCCCCCGCGGCTGAGTGTCACCGCGCCCGGTTACCTGCGTTCCGCCCCTGCGTCCTTAGATCACGCAGGTGCGTCTTGTCCCGGGGCTACCTATAGTTAGGTAGTTCCTTTCCTTTCTAGTATGAGGGAACTAGTACCATGCTAGGATTCGGTTTATGACGAGTATGATATAGATATGCCGGTTACGGCCTTGAGGTTATGAGTTGGATATGATCCCTTATGGATCCCTTGGGTCTAGGTGTGACCTTTGTGTGATAGGATTGTGATATATATGTATGTCTGTCTTGTATAGGTTGTGTTGTCCTCCAGTTGGAGTGGACGTTTCTGGAGAGTGGATCGTACTTGAGATTACTCCTTGAGATCGAGGTAAGTCCATAGGACTTACTTAGCTACTATCCTTATATTGGATGTATGCTTGAGTGGTGTTGTGTTATGTGCTTTATAGCATGTGTTATGATTATGAGTCACCGACCTATAGTTATATTGACCGCCCATTGTAGTGGCTGTGATAACCTTTCCCTTTCAATCCCGTAGTGGAGTCTGGGAGGTTCTCTGTAGTCAGGCCAGATCTGGTATAAAGGAAGGCCCCTCACCATCTCCACAGGGTACACGGGAGGTGTGCTGATACTACTCCAGCTGGTTAGAGTACTCAGAGGCGGGGATTATATTCCTCGTGTCACCTATCTTCATATATATATCTATATTATATATACTATTATATAGTTGTAATATTCAACTTATTAAAATAGATAATAAACCGGGTAAATGTTTGATATCATGCTGAAGTGTTTATTCATTTCTGATGGTGTGTTTGTGCTTTAGCATCTTCTTATATATGTGTATAGTTAGCTAACGGTTTCATACCGTGTTGTAGATCCCTCGCAGGTTAGGAGAACTGCGGAGTGATCCAGAGAGGGTGATCTGCTGAGGGTTCCGTACACTGGGGCGACATTCGTGGGGATTTTGGGTTATCCATTATTGTACGGATTTTAGTTTGACTTTGTACTCAGCAGTATCTGTATCACCTTTTGATATGTATAATATATATATATATATATCAGTTTTTTATGTTTTGTTTTAATTCTGTTGGTGCCTTGTTGTAAGATTCAGTGAAGTTGTTGTCAGGCTAGGGCCAGGATCCATTGTGAGATCCTAGCCCAGTAGCACTCCGAGTCCTACGGATTTGGGGTGTTACAAAGTTGGTATCAGAGCCCAGGTTGACAACAATGGCACTAGTAATCTGCAATAAAGTTCGAATAGATAAATAAACAGAACCCGAAAGGGGTCTGACTTTTCAAAAGGTTTTGGTTTTAAAATGAGTACAAATGTTTTGGGTTATCGTGTACGTGAGCCATCACCCCTCTGAAGATCTCGACAGTACATATATATAGATATTCTGTTGTGATTGATTTGATACATATATATGGCATATATATAGCCTTCTAAGCTAGGTTTACGTCCTCTGCAGATGGTTCAGACTAGAGCCTTACCTGCAGCTGGGCGAGGTAGAGGTAGACCCCCTCTAGGCCGAGGACGAGGTAGGATACCTGCTGATGGTTCCCAGGCAGCAGGAGAGATCCACGAGGAGGTTGCTGAGAGCGCCGTTCCTGAGATTGGGAACGGGCAGCTGAGGGACAGGGGGCACAGAGAGCCCATCTGGTGAGTCTGATCGTGTCTCTAATGGGAGATAGAGTTTCATGCTATATCAGACGTGTTGAGGAGGCTGCAGAGGCGGTAGGCGTGCCCCAGACTTACAGGCACAAGAGGACCATCTGAGAGGTCCCACACCGTTACTCAGGTACCACTTACAGGTACCTGCTGCTGAGATTGTCAGAGCACCGGAGGAGCATAGAGGGCCTAGACCAGATACCTGGTGAAGGCATTCCATCAGATGGGTGTACCCCCTTTCACCTGGGAAAGGTGGGGTTAGAGGTTGAGCTCTAGATTCGGGCATGTAGACTCAGCTCTGGAGTCTATTCGTTGTCCAGCTGATAGGCCAGATCGAGTTGGTGCAAGACTTCTGTTCAAAGAGCTGGCACAACAACTGGTGGAGGTCAGTACGGGGTCAGGTTACCAGCTATGACCAGATGAGGACCTTGATCAGAGAGCGTTTCTGCCCTGCCTCACTGAGGAAGGAGAAACTGCGTGACTTTTGTTGAGGCCGGATTTGATGATGTGCCAGTTTCAGAGGCCATCAAGAGATTCCAGGAGGAGCTGGCTTTACTGGGTCCAGCTGCACCTCCTGTTGATCAACATGTTTATCTGTTCTCTCGACGATTGAGGGATGGTACCCGAGCCTACATGGCAGGTTTTCACTGTGAGTCCTTGATGGACTATCAGGACAGAGCTGCAGATTATGAGAGAGAGAGGGCTGGAGCAGAGGAGAGCTTCTCAGGACGGAAGGTCTGAGAAGAGACAGCGTACGGGGTAGGCCAGTGGTACTGCTGGATCTGCTAGTGTTGGAGGTAGTCAGAGACGGTAGGGTCGTTCTGTATCTGCACCAGCTACAGAGAATGGGACGACAGTGTTTAACTGTGGAGATCCCAGGGATCTGAAGCCCGAGTGCACGAGGCCAGTTGGTGACTGTTTTACCTGTGGTCGACAAGGGCCATAGAGCCGTTTATCTGCCGCCAGGGCGGAGCTGCATCTCAGTAGGGTTCTTCTCCTGCCAGTGTAGCGGGAGGTGGGCAGAGGCCACCTCAGCAGCAGCTGCAGACTCAAGGGACAAGCCAGAGAGTCCCAGATCGCCCTACGACTCAGGGATCTACTCCTGGGCCGAGTAGAGGCAGAGGCCGTGGTGGGGCACCACTGATACCAGAGGCCCACAGGGTCGTGTTTTTGAGGCTGAGGAGTGCAGAGGAGCCAGCTGCACCTACTGCTACAGGTACCATTCTGATTCATGGTTTACCTGTTAGAGTTTTATTTGATACTGGTGCTACGCACCTCTTTTATTTCTGATGCCTGTGTAGAGCGTCTTGGGTTAGATACAGTTGAGGGGATGCCCTTTATTATAGGGTTACCTGATGGTGGTAGGGTCAGAGGTACCCGTGAGATTCACGGTTGTCCCATTTCTGTAGGGACCCGGTGTGTTACTAGTTGACTTCTTTGTCATGCCAACTAGAGCATGAAGAAGTCATTTTAGGTATGGATTGGATGGCTAGACACTCTGCAGTTCTAGATGTAGGTAGGAGGACTGTTACCCTCTCTACCGAGTTTAGGCCAGATAGAGGTTTTCCGAGGTTGGAGACCTTGGAAAGGTAGGCACAAGTTATCAGTGCTATACGGGCAGCTAGACTGATTGCACAGGGTTGCGAGGCCTTCTGGTGTTATGCCATGAAGGAGGGGGAGAGTCCAGCTGTAGAGGACATTCCAGTTGTCTGTGAGTTTACTGATGTTTTTGCTGAGCCGTCCAGTTTGCCGCCTCAGAGGAGTGTGGATTTTCAGTATCGAGTTAGAGCCTGGTAGCGAGACCCATCTCGAAGGCTCCATACCGGATGGCGCCTGTCGAGATGCTGGAGCTGAAGAAGCAACTCGAGGAGTTGGCTGAGAAGGGCTTCATTCGCCCTAGTGTGTCCCCATGGGGAGCACCTGTCCTCTTCGTACGGAAGAAGGACGGATCAGCTGAGTGTTATGCTAGATTACAGAGAGCTGAACAAGGTGACCATCAAGAACAAGTTATCCACTGCTCGCATTGATGATTTGTTAGATCAGCTACAGGGAGCTACTGTGTTCTCCAGGATTGACCTGCGTTCCGGGGTATCACCAGCTGAGGGTGAGGGAGCAGGATGTGCATAGGACAACATTCCGGACCAGATATGGCCACTACGAGTTTGTAGTGATGCCATTTGGGCTTACGAATGCCCCAGCCGTCTTTATGGAGTTGATGAACAATATCTTCATCGACTTCCTGGATCAGTTTGTGGTGGTTTTTATTGATGACATTCTGGTATACTCTCGCAGTGGAGAGGAGCATGCAGGACATCTGAGGACTGTATTGCAGGTTTTGAGGATAGAGAACTTTATGCTAAGTTCTCTAAGTGTGAGTTCTGGATGCCAGAGGTAGCATTCCTGGGTCATGTGGTTTCAGCTGAGGGGATCAAGGTGGATCCAGCGAAAGATAGAGGCAGTAGCAAGCATGGACTACACCGACGAACGTCAAGGAAGTACGTAGTTTCCTTGGCCTAGCCGGTTATTACAGACGCTTTGTGGAGGGATTTTTCTGTGATTGCCCGTCCACTGACGAGTTTGCTGGAGGAAGACTACCAGATTTGTGTGGTCTGATCAGTGCAGGCAGAGTTTTGAGGAGTTGAAGAGGCGTTTGACTTCTGCTCCTATTTTGGCACAGCCAGAGGGTACTGAGGATTTTGTGGTTTACAGTGATGCATCCAAGCTAGGCTTGGGATGTGTTTTGATGCAGAGAGGCAGAGTTATTGCTTATGCGTCTCGACAGCTGAAGACGTATGAGGAGAACTACCCCGACTCATGATCTGGAGTTGGCAGCGGTAGTTCATGCACTGAAGATTTGGAGACATTACCTGTATGGTGCTACATGTCAGATCTTCACAGACCATAAGAGTCTGAAGTAATTTTTCACGCAGCGGGGAATTGAATAACCGCCAGCGTAGGTGGCTTGAGCTGATCAAGGACTTTCGATTTAGAGATTTTGTACCATCCAGGGAAGGCGAACGTTGTCGCCGACGCCCTGAGCAGGAAGACGCCTCGAGAGCAGGCGATTGCGAGGCTGACAGTTCAACATCAGTTGCAGAGAGATCTGATCTGGTTAGAGTTGGACATCCAGTTTCCTGATGAGGATGCCCAGCTGCGTACTATTAGAGGTCCTTCCTGATCTGTTGGATGAGATCCGACAGAAACAGGAGACCTGCCCGACTTTACAGAGGATCAGAGATAGGATGTCTCGGGATGAGGCACCACAGTTCCTGCTTGGAGCAGATGGAGTTTTGGAGGCGCGCATGGCCGCGTCTGTGTACCTGCTGATACAGAGCTGAGGCAGAGGATTTTACAGGAGGCTCATTGCACCCCTTACTCGGTACATCCAGGTACGAGTAAGATGTATCAGGATTGAGACGTATATATTGGTGGGGAGGGCTGAAGCCCGATGTAGCCAGATTTGTAGCTCAGTGTGCGACCTGCCAGCAGGTCAAGATCGAGCATTTCCGACCTGGAGGTGAGCTCCATCCACTTCCTGTTCCACAGAGGGAAGTGGGAGGACTGTCACCATGAATTTTGTGGATCTGGGACTGAGGCTGGAGCCGGAGTTTTGATGCCATTCTGGGTTATTAGTAGACAGATTGGACGAAGACGGGCACGTTTCATTCCTAATCTAGTGAGGAGACCGTGGCCCGGAGGTGAAGGGCCGAGATTTAGCTGGAGGAAGTTACCACTGACAGGCAGATATTAGGTGAGGACTTCCATGGGTGTACGCGAAGGACTGATGGGGCGGTTCTCCAGTGACAGAGATGGGCAGATTTTACCCGTCAGAGATCTACTGGCAGCAGAATTCAGACTGCCTGGGGAACGAGTTTGTCACTTCCACGATCTGTCGTTCCATCCCTCAGACAAGATGGTCATCCATGATGTAGGACATGCTCATATCGGCCATCGGCAGGATAGATGCATGCCAGCTGTTGTTGTAGGAGAACTCAACAAGTGGGAATGATCCGTCCACACCTTGTCCCCAATCCAACACACAAGCTCGCCAGCATATCCTCCAGGTCTGAATGGTCCTCTCTGACCTGACCATCTGTCTGAGGATGAAACGCAGTCGTGAAGTGCAAACTCGTCCCCAGGGCAGTCTGAATCTGCTGCCAGAATCTCGAGGTAAATCGTCCATCTCTGTCTGAGACGATCGTCCTCGGTACACCATGGAGTCTCACTATCTGCCTAGTGTACTCCTCAGCTAATCTGCTCACCGGCCACGTCTCCCTGATAGGAATGAAACTGTGCCGTCTTCGTCAATCTGTCTACTATAACCCAAATGGCATCAAAACTCCGGCTCAGCCTCAGTCCGGTCACAAAATCCATGGTGACGTCCTCCCACTTCCTTTGTGGAACAGGAAGTGGATGGAGCTCACCTCCAGGTCGGAAATGCTCGATCTTGACCTGCTGGCAGGTCGCACACTGAGCTACAAATCTGGCTACATCGGGCTTCAGCCCTCCCCACCAGTATATACGTCTCAAATCCTGATACATCTTACTCGTACCTGGATGTACCGAGTAAGGGGTGCAATGAGCCTCCTGTAAAATCCTCTGCCTCAGCTCTGTATCAGCAGGATACACAGACGCGGCCATGGCGCCTCAAAACTCCATCTGCTCCAAGCAGGAACTGTGGTGCCTCATCCCGAGACATCCTATCTCTGATCCTCTGTAAAGTCGGGCAGGTCTCCTGTTTCTGTCGGATCTCATCCAACAGATTAGGAAGGACCTCTAATGTACACAGCTGGGCATCCTCATTAGGAAACTGGATGTCCAACTCTAACCAGATCAGATCTCTCTGCAACTGATGCTGAAACTGTCAGCCTCGCAATCGCCTGCTCTCGAGGCGTCTTCCTGCTCAGGCGTCGGCGACAACGTTCGCCTTCCCTGGATGGTACAGGATCTCTAAATCAAAATCCTTGATCAGCTCGAGCCACCTACGCTAGCGGTTATTCAATTCCCGCTGCGTGAAGATATACTTCAGACTCTTATGGTTTGTGAAGATCTGACATGTAGCACCATACAGGTAATGTCTCCAGATCTTCAGTGCATGAACTACCGCTGCCAACTCCATATCATGAGTCGGGTAGTTAACCTCATATGTCTTCAGCTGTCGAGACGCATATGCAATCACTCTGCCTCGCTGCATCAGAACACATCTCAAGCCTAGCTTGGATGCATCACTGTAGACCACAAAATCCTCAATACCCTCTGGTTAA